>CM034151.1:372447760-372675848 GCA_019776745.2 Taxus chinensis
TAACACAGAAAACAGTATCGCCCCTATAGGAACAAGGAACGAGACGATCAATACAGTCGGGAGTGATAGTTTCTCTTCTAGACGGCATCGACCTGTACCTTCAAGATGGTCGATGGCATTGATCTCAACAGATTTTTAGAATTTAGGTTTTCTGGAGATTGATCTAAGGAAGTTTGACTATAGGGTAGGCTTGCACAGTCCTATAGGTATTAGGCTGAGAAGTGGGATACATGGAATCGATGGAAGCGATCACTTGTTTGATACCTTGCACCTAACCACATTTGCGCGGTTTTCGACAGTAGGGTTATAAGTAGTTTCGATGGCGTTGAATGAAGAATTATGCTTATCATTAGCAGACTGATGAGAATTATCAACCTTTGAGTGATTAGGAAAGGGATTTTTATAGATGTCCAACAAAGGATTTTTATAGATGTCTAAGTGAGCATTGGTTTTATGTATAGCATCATGGCGATCATTTATTGTGCTTTATCTCACGCCTTGACAGCCTCAATATGTAGTTTTTAACCCGTGGCTCCATGATCGAAGTCGCATCCATGCAAGAAAGCATAGGCAAGGTGACGCAGTCACAGTTAGGGGTCCCAATGAAGGGATGCCTTAAGACCATGCAGCCCACAAATTCAGAGTTAGATCTCACCAAAGTAAGAACTCGGGCACCATTTTAACAAGATAGAATGAAAGCTTCTTCTATTAATATGAGGAAATATTACAGACTTAGGAACAATGGCTCCACACCCAATGATAGACTTATGACAAGACTACAGAAATTCTCTACGAATTTCAATGCTATGACCTATGCTAGCTAAGCTTGCAGACTCTGCTAAGCTTCTACAGAACCAGATTTGGCTCAATTCAGCAATTGCTCAATAGATGCCCAGATCAATAAATCTCTCTTCATGGATAGATTGCTTTACAAGGCCACAACTCCCTTCTATTTAGAGAATTTGTCATGACTCGGGCAGAAGAACAAAGATATCTTTGCAAGTAAAGATTCCTCAAGATGCCCAGATCACCATTGATCTCCTCAACCATTTTGCAATTAGCTTCCCATGAAATCATCTCTATTGGATTAAGCTTTATCAAGTTGCTCGATCCATCCTTGGGTGAAGACAACGGATCAAGGCCCACATATTGTTCCTCCTAATTGTATCGATGGTGACAAGAGATTCAGATAGACACAGACCTCATCGTGGCGTCATCAACAAGGCTCCATGGCATCGCACGAGATCTTCACAGCTTCTACGTGCAAGAACAGGTTAACGCAAGGCTTTTGTGGTGTGCAAGAGTTCATGGCTTAGAACTTTGTTGGTGGCATCATGCAGGGTCAAGCATGAGCTCACATCATTGCGCGACATATGGTATAACATTATGCAGCTTGGGATAAGGCTCCGCAGTTTAGCGCGACATTGTTAGACACGACACTTCATAGCTTCGAACGGCATCAATAGGACTACACGGCATTGATAGGCCTTTGCAGCATAGCGAGGCATTGCGAGGTAAAGATAGAATTTTGCAGTATTCAGTAAAGTATGCACAACATGGATAACCACTCGCAACAAACGTGACATGCTAGACTGTTTCGGTACAGGTATGGGTACGGTACACTGAAACGGAAAAAATTTTAAAACCTCGGGTACGGTACACTGAAACGGAAAAAAAATTAAAACCTCGGGTACGGTACACTGAAACAGAAAAAAATTTAAAACCTCGGGTATGGTACGTTATGGTACGTTGTGGGTACGTTCATACAATATAATTTTAAAAAGTAAAAAATATAAAAAATTTAAAGAAAACGACAAGCTTATAGTCTCAACAACCTATAAAATATTAGAAGCCAACAACAAGCTTATTATGAATCGGAAGCCATTTGAAGCAAGATGTCTTTGACTGAATACAAGAAGACCACAAAACATTAAATCTATGAGTCCATCTACTAATGAGCTCACAAACATTCCACTTATTGTTAAGGCCCAGGGAAAGGTTTTGGGAGAAGGCAATCTTTTCATAGAGTTGTTTGGAGGTAGCCTCTTGGAGAAGGGGCCCTTTGAGCCACCTCATAGTATCCCAAAAGTCATTCTCATCCTCCATAATCGGTCCAGTAGAGGGAGCTGTGAAAGCATTTCTGAGCATGGTATACATTCTGAACCGAGATTGAGGAAGCTTATAGAAACCTTTAAGGTCTGTCCATTCCATCCACTTCCCAAATCTGTACAAGTCATGAGATATTTTAATTCCTTTCTCAAACCAAAGGAGGGTAGAGCAACCTCTTGTCAAGGCAAGGATCTTGTCATTATATTTCAGATTCAACAAAATCGATTTGTAGGCCTGGCACCTAGTGGCAAAGGAAGAGAAGATAGGCTGCCCAACCACCAAGTGCTTCACTTGTTCCCATGCCTTCCAAATTGACTGAAGAATAGGACCCATGAGGAGCAACAAGAAAGCACTCAAATAGTAAGTCACCAAATGAGGTCATTTTCATCTCTCTTGACCCTTCGGAGCCTATTGGCAATATTGAATCTCACATGAACTTTCCAAGGTTCAATTCCAGTCAAAGCCCTCAAGTTTTATTTTATTTTTTTAACTTAAAAAATTAAAAAAACCATGTGGGTATGCTGTGGATACGTACCCACAGGCCCTGGGTACGTCCCAGGTATGGATTTCCCTGCATTTCTATTGATCTCTTAAAATGGATAGAGGATGAAGATGCCTTTTGCAAGTAAAGATACATTGCAAATATCCTTTAGAATCCCTCGGATCGTCATTGATCTTCCCAACAGGTTTACAAGTAGCTTCTCATGAAATCTCCTTTGTCACATCAATCTTTGCCAAGTTGCTTGGTTAGTCCTTAGGCATGGAAAATGGATCAGCATCCATGTGTGCCTCCCCTAACTATATTGATGTTGACAGGAGATTTTGTCGTATACAGATTCAATCATGACAACATAAGGTAGTGGTCATGTAGGATTTGCAAGACTTTGCAGCATTGACAAGTGCTTGGCAGCATCCAGACTGCATGATGGCATCAACAACGGCTTAGGCGGCATGTGCAAAGCTTTGCGGCTTCTGCAAAGCTTTGCGGCTTCTGCACACAAGAAACAAGTATTTCATGGCATCAGACAAGGTCACATGGTTTTGTGCGATATCGTTAGTCATTCACGGCACTTAGCAGCTTTATGTAGCATAGTTAGTAATGTGCAGCATAGTTACTAATGCACAGCATAGGCAGTGTTGTGTAGCCAAGTATATTTAGTAATGTGCGGCATAGGCGGTGTTGCATGGGCCATGTCAGAGTATAAGTTTGTGCGGAAACGGCAAGCCTTCGCAACTTAGGTAAGTTTCCACAAAAAAAATACTCAGGCTCTAAGTTTTTCACGACATACTTTAAAGTGGCGCGGCATTGCACAAGTCTTTATTCAATTAACTCTAAATGTTTTTAGATGATATAGGATTCCAAGTGAACCCAAATGCTCAGAGTATAAGTTTGTGCGGAAACGGCAAGCCTTCGCAACTTAGGTAAGTTTCCACAAAAAAAATACTCAGGCTCTAAGTTTTTCACGACATACTTTAAAGTGGCGCAGCATTGCACAAGTCTTTATTCAATTAACTCTAAATGTTTTTAGATGATATAGGATTCCAAGTGAACCCAAATGCTCTTGCATCACACTATCTTCATCATGAGATCTTCTCCGCACTTCGGCTCTTTTGCACAACTATTTGACGCAATACTCTTTGCATCCACATGCTGTGTAACATGGTTCTTATCATCATTTCTCCTGCCGCCACTATTTAGCATTGGCTTGTGGACATTGGAACGCACGATGTCCAACATCTCTACATAGGAAACATGTTCCGCCAAATCCTCTACCACTTTCGTGTCTTCTTCTAAAAAAAAATTTACCTCCACCTCTTTGTGCATGACTATGCCATGTAAGAAGCTCGTTTCACCTTCATGTGCATGACTTTGCGTATCATTGTGCAAACTTCCACCTGTGGGAACCTTCCCTTCCCCCACACATAGCATTGTTGTTTGAGGGAAAACTTCTCTTCCACTTTCAGCTCAAACTGATAGGCCTCCTCCACATATCTCAACCTCATCTTGAACGGAAACGCATAATCCATCGACATACCTTGCAATCTTTTTTGTGTAGTTCTCCACATAACTCGCTCGAATAGTGAGTCTATAGAACTCTTTTGTGTATTTCTTCACACTCGTTCCTTCAAACGCAAATTTTGCAACTAAGTGAACAAATATGATTCGTAATCCATAGGCATGAACTTAGCCTTCAACTTTGTCAGCAATCTATCCCTCCTCTTGATATTATCCTTGCCTCTCTATACTCTTTCAATTTGCGCATGTTCCCATAAATAAAGATACATGACTCTTCAATTTAGTACAAGCATATTTTACCTTCTTGGGATCTTCAATGCTCTCATACTCCAAGTATTTCTCCATTTCTACAATCTAGTCAATAAGATCTTCCGAATCTAAGCTTCTAAAGTAACTTGGAACATCCACCTTTGGCTAACTATCGATTCTCGTGATCACATGCAAGAATCAATCCTCTTGTGCATTAACATGCTCAGCTCAACATCCTAGTCCTCATGTGTTCTTTCCACATGTTCATCATCACTTGCGTCATCAACTACAACCACTCTTTTGTGTTGCCCGGTTTCCATAGCCTCCATACGCGCTTGTGATTCTCTCATCATCTCAACCAAGTCTGTCAATCTTGGCACTCTAGCTGCTCAAACTGATCTTGCAACAGGATCTACTCTACATGTTTTCACCAATGCCTTAGTCACTCACAAGACTCTGTGACCTACACCTACTCAACAACACGTGGGAAGATGACTACAACTACTTTCTACCCACACAAACACGTATGGAAAGCATCAAAACTAAAGGTCACTCACCAAATTAATGTTATCACACACAAACACACCATACTCGACAACAAGACTCAAAATCCTTGCTTTGATACCAGATTGACGCAATCGCGGTTAGGGGTCCCACTAAAGGGATGCCTTAAAGACCACCTAGCCCACACAAAAGTGTATAGAAAGCAACAAAACTAAAGGTCACTCACCAGATTGATGTTATCACACACAAACAACCTATACTCTACAAAAGGACTTAAAATCCTTGTTTTAATACCATATTAACGCAGTTGCACTTAGGGGTCCCACTGAAGGGATGCCTTTGACCACGTAGCCCATAAATTCATAGTTAGATCTCATCGAAGCAAGATCTCAGGGACAACTTTAACAAGAAACAATGAAAGCTTCTTCTACTAATATGAGGAAAGGTTACAGACTTAGGCACAGTGACTCAACACTCAATAATAGTTTTATGACAAGACTATAGAAATTCTCTAACAATTGCAATCCTATGACCTATCTTATCTAAGCTTGCAAACTCTATTAAGCTTCTACAAAACCAAACTTGGCTCAATTCAATGACTACTCAATAGATGCCCAAATCAATTGATCCCTCTTCTTGGATATATTGCCTTACACAGCCATAGCTCCCTTCTATTTCTAGAATTTGTCATGACTCGAGTGAGAGAACAAAGATACCTTACAAATAAAGATACTCTTACAAAGATGCCTCACGTCACCATTGATCTCAATCAATTTGCAAGTAGCTTCCCATGAAATCATATCCGTTAGATCAAGCTTTACCAGGTTGCTCGATTTGTCCTTGGGCGAAGAAAACGGATCAAGGCCCATGTGTGTTTCCTCTTAACTATATCAATGTTGACAAAAGATTCAGCTAGACACAAGATCTCATCATGGCAGCATCAACAAGTGGTCTCACAAGAATCGGCAAAGGCACTTGTTGAAGCCTTTGCCGATTCATGGCATTGTGCAAGATCTTCGCGGATTTTGTGCACAAAAATGGGTTAGATGATGCAATTGTGGTTAGGGGTTCCAATGAAGGGATGCCTTAGACCACACAGCCCTTACCAAAGTTAGGTCTCACCTAAGCAAGATCGCACAACTCTTAAAAGGAAACGACAGAAACTTCTTCTATTAATGCAAGGAAAGATTAAAAACTTAGGCACAATGGCATTACACTCCAATAACAGTCTTATGACAAGACTCTGCAAGAATTCTTCTAAGAATTCCAATCCTATGACCTATCCTAAGCTTACAGACTCTACAGAGGCTTCTACAGAAGCACACTCGGCTCAATTCAACTTCACACTCAGAAGTCACAAATTAGACTTCACCTTTGAGAGCTCGAACTGAATAGGATAGATAAGTATGATTCCTTATATGCTTACATACTCCCTTCTATTTATAGAATTCATAGAAGCTTCATGGAGGGAGAACAAAGATTCCTTTAGCAAGTAAAGATACCTTGCAAAATATTCCTCATAATCACCTCGAATAGTCGACCATTGATCTACACGAAGTTTTCCTCCATTGGATCAAGCTCAATCAAATCAATTAGTTGGTCCATGGCCATGAAGGATGGATCAAGGCCTACGTGTGTCTCCTAACTGTATCAATGTTGACAGGAGATCATGTTAGGCGCAGATCCAATCATTGAAGTAAAATGGGAGTGGTCCTGCAAACAATGCAAGGCTTTGCATGTGCCTTGATAGTGTTTGGTGGCCTATGTGGGTCTATTGTGGCATCAACTAGCCTTCGGTGGTCTACGCAAGGTTTCTACAAGTGGCTTCATCGTACACAAGAATAGTGTTTACAGTAATGGAATGTTGGGCAAAGGTTTTGCATGGCTTTGGCAGTGCATGCACTATGGCATAGAAAGCTAGGTGCGGTTAATAGTTGTACATGAACATTAGGCAATGCTTGTGCAACATGGGAAAGCTTGTCTGACATGGCATAGTTGCATGCGTGATTTGGTTACAGCCTTCGCAGGTTTGGATGGGCTTCTACAAGAAATGATTAAGGCATTGAATTTTTGCAGCATGCTTAGGAGTGGTGTGACATTGCGCAAGTCCTTATTTACTAACTCTTAAATATTTTTGGGTGACGCAAGATTGCTTGTGATCCCATGGATGCTCCTGCATCAAACACCCTTAAGTAAGAAGAAAACTTGAGCCCCTACTTAAGTGTGTCTTCAAAGGTCTACAATGGAATGACCAAGTCTAGCAATCTTGCACTTTGTTAGGCCAAGACACATCTTCAACTTCTTTACCTCTCCATTTCACCAGATATTCCTTATGCTCCTTTCTGCGCATTGTCTTTACTATGCGGTCATCCAAAATGTATTCAATTTCTTCACACCTTTGTTCTCGTAGTTGGTGTCTCCAATCTACTTTTGCAGTTTTCTTCTTCACTAGTTTGCCCCTCAAAATACGAGTATAGATTTGCTACATTAAAGATAGGTGAGATGTCTATCCCTTCCGCTCAGCTCTAATCTCACACGAGTTCTTTGCAAATTTCTTCAAGACTCTGCATGGTCCAATCTTCTTCCACTTGAGTTTATCATACAGTTCCCTTGCGGGAACTCTCTTTGCATTGGTGCACAAGAACTAATCTTCAACCTCAAACTCCAAGTGTCTTCTCCTCAAGTTGTGCACTTTCTTGTATTGTGCATTACTCTACTCCAACTGTTTGTGCACTTTTCGTGCACCTCCTTCATGTATTGTGTGAAGTCTTTAGCTTTCACACTTCTTCCTTCTTCTCGCAGCAACTCTCACAACTCCGCAACTCCTCATGGACTTGTCCCATACACAATCTAGAAATGTGACTTCCCATGCTCCTATTCATAGAATTGTTATATGCAAATTTCATCTAGTGCAAGAACTGAATCCCATGTTCTTGCCTTTCTCTCATACCAAACATCTAATCAAATTGCCAAGGCTTCTATTGACAACTTCTGTTTGGCCATCCTGTCTGCAAGTGATACAGACCAGAACTTGCAACCTTGTGTTCAGCTTCTTTCATAACATGCACCAAAAGTGGCCCACAAACTTGGTATCTCTATCAGATACAATGGTGCGCTGGCAATCCATGCAGGTCTCACAACTTCCCCTTGAAAAACAAATTAGCAATATGTGTAGCATCATTGGTCTTCTTACAAGAAATAAAATGAGCCATTTTCGAGAATCTATCCATGACAACAAAGATAAAATCATGACCCTTTTATGTTCTGGGCAATCCCAAAACAAAATTCATACTCAAATGCTCCTAAGGTTTCTTAGGTACTACCATAGTGGTTGATATAACCCTATGCGTTTTGACTCTTCCCTTTCACCAACTGACATACTTTGCATATTTGCACATATCTATGCACATTTGTAGCCATTCGCGGACATATATATATTTTTCCCAAACTGTGCCAAGGTCTTATCTATCCCAAAGTGACCTGACATTCCTCCACAATGTTTCTCCTAGATCAAATTCTCCCTCGTTGATCATCACGACACACACAACCGTGTGCCTTTGAATAGCAACCCTTCCTACAAGAAGTAGTCTAACCATGGCATGCGATCAACACTCACTAGTTTTGCACATGCTCTCTATGCTTTTGTAAAATCTTCATCTTTTGCATAGAACTCCTTCATTGCCTCGAACCCAATTACTACCACTTACATCTCACTCAATAAGATGCATCTTCTTCTCAGCACATGCCTGCAACTTTATTTGATTTTTCACTTATGTCCTTCAAGACAAATGAGTAACTCTGCAAGAATTCAACCCCTTTCATGCATCTTTGATTCAACTTCCCCTAGCTATTGATGAATTGCAAGGCTTGGTGGTCTATATAGAACACAAACTCCTTGGGAAACAAATAATGCATCCACTTCTTCAAAGCTTGCGCAATGGCATTAAACTCATGATCATAAACTAAATATCTTCTTCTTGTGTCATTCAATTTCTCACTAAAATATGTGATGGGTCTCCCTTCTTGACTCATCACAACTACAATGGCTATTCCACTTGCATCACAATCAACCTGAAATACCTTATTGAAATCAGGCAAGGCCAATACTGGCTGCTCTATGACCTTCTTTAACTTTTGAAGTCCATATTCTACGTTCGCGATCCATGCGAACTCCTTTTCTCCTTGCATCACCTTTGTGATTGGTGTGCAAATCTCATTGAATCCTCTAATGAACTTCTTATAAAAGCTCATAGTCCATGGAAGATTCGGGCCTCCATGACATTCTTGTCTGACGGCCAATCCACTATAGTTCGCACCTTCTGAGGATTCATCTTCAACCCTTCTCAAGATATTACAAATCCCAAGTATACCAACTCCTTCCACATAAAATTGCATTTCTTCATATTTACTAGGAGCTACTCCTCTCATAAGCACTCTAACACTCTCCGCAAATGGACAAAGTGCTTCTTCCTGACGTCTTGCTAAAAATCAAGAATGCCATCCAAATAAATAATGAAAAACTTAACTAAGAAAGGCTTTGACACTTCATTCATCAATCAAATGAAAGTGCTCAATGCATTGGTTAACCCAAATGGCATGACCAACCATTCATACAATCCATCCTGTGTTTTGAAAGCAATCTTCCATTCATCTCCTCTAATTCTGATTTGGTGATACACACTCTTTAGATCAATCTTTGTGAAGTACTCTACTCCACTCGAACAGTTCGTCAAATTATCTATGCACGGTGATGGAAATTTGTACTTGATATTAATCTTGTTGATGGAAATGGAATCAGTGCACATTCTTCACTCTCCTCTTTTCTTTTGTGCCAATACTATAAGTACTGCGCACATGAGCTCAGAGTATTCTCTATTTAACCCCTTGTCGAGCAACTCTTACGCTTGTTCTCTCATCTCCTTATTCTCCATGGGTGTCAATCTATATGTGTCCTTGTTTGGTAAACTAGCCCCTAATATCAAGTCCATCTAATGACTGATACTACACATAGGTGGTAAACCATCTGGAATATCCTTCAACATGATATCCACTTACTAACCTAACATCTCCTTTATTTTTCGTGGGATCTCCTTTATTTAGGCAGTCCCACCTTCACCTGCTTTTTGCGCAAGCCTCGGTATGAACACAGAACATTCACTATCCCCTTTCACAACACTCAAACTCATTTCCTTGAATCAGTAATATTTGTCGACTCCAACTACCTCTGGACTTGCATCCGTCAAAGGCTTTGTAGTGTATTTTTGTCTGTCCTTAACCAATGTGTGAGTATTTTTGCACGACCATCATGTACCATGCATTATCTATCATACTGTTAAGGTATACCAAGTAACACATGGCATATGTCCATGGGCATTTTATGGCACACAGACTTCATCTTCATATGCGCCAATCTTGATACACACTCTGCATTACTCATTCACAAACAAATAATGCCCCTTTAACAACCAAAACACCTTATATGGGTTCGAGTGTGCAATTCTCTTCAAACCAAGATTCTCAACCATCTTGTTAGAAATAAGACTATCAATGTTGTTACTGCTTAACACACACCCATTTTCAAAATGGTTGCCTTTCAAAAATAGGGACCCTCTTTGCTTTGAAACAGATAGGTAATACTTGGGTATTTACCTTTGATCTTTAAAAATGTTCTTTTGCCTAAGTCGTTGCTTTAGTACCCTCATTTTGAAATTGCTTAGTACTCGCATTAATTAGACTAAGTCTTTATACTTGGGATTTATTTGGTACTCGCACTTTGAAAATTTGGTACTCGCAATTTATGTTTGCAAGGGATCGCACTTGGTTATTTCATAATCCCCGCACTCACACTGCAAAATTATATCTCGCATTTGGAACTTTTTCATCATTCGCACTTCAAAAAACTTCAAGTCTCGCACTATTTTAGTTACTCGCACTTTGAATTTATTAAAGAGCTTGCACTTACGTTTTATTTTATGGTCGCACTTTCTTTAACTCGCAGTTCTCAAAAGTATCAACTTCGCACTTCACATTTTTTAGGATTTATTAAAGAATTTTGCTAGCTTTACGTTTGACTTTTTTCTCGTCGAAGGAGTGAAGACTTGCACTTAACCGAGTGCGAGAATTTAAAAGACACATCTCATAGATGTGAGTATTCAAAACTTACACTTCACAAGTGTGAGGACTCAAAAGTGTAAGGGTTCAAAAGAGGCCAAAATCTAAAGCTCGTACCTTCACTCAAAGACTCGCACTTCAACATCCAAAGATGAATTCACAAGAAAAAGTCAAAGACACTTCAACATCCAAGAATAGCGAGCCAATATTTCACGTGGTCCATTGCATGGTATATATGTGACATCCAAAAATCAAGTGAATAAGTAAATTTGACAACTATGATTAGATCTGACATGTCCAAGTGTATGGCTCACTTTTAAAAGGCTGAGTGTTTCAAATATTAATGTTCCTTAGGCTAAAAGCATCAAGTCATGCATTATGCGCTATTCATGCAGAGGATGCCAATTTGGATGAAATATTGCCCAATCTAAAAGGTTAGTGGATTAATTGAGACTATTCAACAAATTCTTAATTTCATGATTCATTTGTAAGATCCGAATCCACAGAACTTCACAGAGAGCTTATTTTAAAGAAATTTGCATATGAATCTTGCAAGCTAAAAGTTCCTTCAAAGAATGGCAGGTGAACTCAGGGCCATCAAATGTGGATGCTTTTATATACTCATATGCCGACCAAATAATGTTGAGGGATACCGCTTTTGGCCATGTTATGCTAGATCATGAGTTCCCACACTATTTTTCCATCTTCTTAATAGTTTAAAGGGAGATAACTTTCGGTGGATGCCATTGATGAAGTGGGAGTTCTTGTAGACTAAACAAAGAGAGCCTCCAATATCAGGGCATTAAAAATAACCTAGGCTACATCAAATTGTGGCTAAACCAGAGGTATTTCTATGCCCAAAATTACTCTCCCCCATTCTTATTCATGTCGAAGAAAAAGATTAGACATTATATTCCTAGATTAAAAAGAATAGGCTATATTTTATTGTTGGTTATGCTTTCAAGGCCTATTATAAGTTTCCCAAGGCCAACACTGTCTATAAATTAACAACCATTGAATCCTAAATGGCTACATGCCAAGTGATGACCATTCTTACATAGAACCGGACCAAAAAACTTGATAGCATGGATGATGAAGGTTTAAACATCATTCCCATCCAAATATTTAGGCCTAGAGTAAGGATTGGCAGGGCCTTGATGAAAAAATTGTATGGAGACTCTTCCATTACAAAGTTAGATATTTCCTGGATCCCCTTGCTTTCCATGGTCATAGATGAAGGCAAGATCCCTGCATTAGGGCACATGGTTGTATCAAATCTATTATTGTAGAGGGACTCTTATGTTAATGGTAATAAATCATTTTTATGGCCTCATATCTTTTGGATGCAGTATGTGGAGTCCTGTGGTGCCCTAAGTTTTGTCCCCCTTGGGAACCCAAGTTCCCTAGGGAAGTGAATAAGAAGTATTCATATTTGTATTCCCATAGATTTAGGGCTCATATTGAGGATATTTGGACCTCTTTCTACCCCTTAGTATATAGGTTAATTAGAGAAACACCAATTCCCATAATTTCTGTAGGAGTGCTCAAGTCTATCAGATAGATGGGGAATTCATTATTCTACCCTAAATACACTTTGATTATGATTGAGGGATTGTTGACTTTGCCATTACAACTGCCTTACTATGTGCCTAATAAATTGGTTGAACAAGAAATCATATTCCAAATTTGTAATGATGTTTCCAATGAATGTAAAGAGAAGAAACTCATGACCCATCCTTCCTTGTATTTGGTAGTAGGATGTAGAGAATATAAGAGGTGAACGGATCTCAAGGATGTAATTGGCCATATAAACTCCTTCAATTTTTCTAGAGCACCTTGCAGGGAGATATGACCCAAGAAAAAGAGCGGCAAAACACTTGGAGTCACTTAAGGGGAAAATCAATTTTACATATGCCCATGAAGTAGATGTGAATGATTGGGTGTGGGTCACCCAAGAGGATGATAATCTCATCCAACATAATATGAAAACCACAGGTCCAGTTCCTCCACCAAGAGGAATAATCAGGAGAGAATTCAAAAGAAGAGGGGCACCTGCATACATGGAGCCACCTAGACAACCTCAAGGTCCTAGCTCTCCCACTCCTTCTGCAAGGCCTACAGAATCAGAAGCTACCACAAAAATTTAGGAAGTAATTCTTGAACCAATCACAAGTCCTTCCTTGGTTGCTTATGAAGTGTCTTCTTCAGATGATGAAGAAGCAACCAAGGAGACTGCAATTGAGGGAGCCACGGCTCAGGCAACTGAAGAGTTAGAGCAAGTCCAAGGAGGACAAGAGCAAGCAGCTACTACAAGCACACCTCCTCAAGAACCTCGATAGGGTTGGATTGAACAAGCTCTAATTGCACAGAGGGAACAACCAGACTGGGTTGCCCAAGAGGACCCTCTAATTAAAATAGAATTTAATCCAAAAACATGAAATTTGATAAGGGTAACGAGGAAAAGAATGTCCAATCATCATGCCATTATTTTCCATGAAACCTATAAGGACCTTTTCTCTCTTACCAAGAAGAAGGAAAAAGTTTCTCAAGTGGCTGAGTGTCAAGAAGATTTAGTTTCCTTTATCCTAGACTCGATAGAAGTTGCAGTGGAAATGGTTCTGAGGAATGTAGGAAAGGAACAAAGCACTGGAAACAAATGGAAATGCCACAATCCCTAAGAACAATTGCCAATGATGTAGAAGAGACCTTTCTTTCCCTCTTTGATGTGATAAAGGAGATCATTGAAATGAAAAAGAAAGGACATGTCTTCTCAAGAAAGACTCGTATAGTCATAAACAACTGTGATGTCCTGCAACAAATGCTCCAAGTCATAAATAAGGACATAGATGAAGGAATTTTCTAAGACCCTAATGTGCTTACAACTGATGATATTGGATTATGCCAGACATATGCTCAATTATACTAAGAAGGCATTGGAAGAATGGGAAGAAGCAAATGAGCAGGCTTCCCCCACAATTAGATGATGTCATCTCAAGGGTAAGACAAATATTTTAGATGTAACAATCACAAGGGTCTTCACACAAATGAGGTTTAACCATGAGATATTTTATAGAGCTACTAAAATAGTTCATGGCCCATTTCCATAAGAACATTGTAGAGGCGAATGAAGAAGAGACAACTAGGGTCATTGAAATTGTGTCCCAGACTAAGCAGAAAATCCAAAAGATCAAGACTATGAAAGAAATTATAGGGAAATTTATGCCCCCCAAAGGTTCATATTGGAAAAAGTTCCCAATCTATTTAGAAATCCCATAATAGACCTCATCAATCTCGATAAATACTACACAATTTGTAGAGATGCCTTAGATGCTACTAAAAAAGGGACCCACACCACCAGCTCCAACCCAAAAGGAGCCTATTGTAAAATGCAAGAGCAAAGAGTAAATATTAGGAATATTCTAAGTGGCATACTAGGCCATGATTCCATTGTAATCAGTCCTAACTAGAAATCATGTTAGGATATTTTTTGTAATAGGTCGGATGTCTAAAGCATATTTTATAATCCTAAGTAGATTTTCAATGTATTGCAAGGGCGGTGAAATAGCCCCACAATTTTGTATAAAATGTACATATAGCTGCCTCCATTTGAAAGAGGAGGTGAATTATTGATTAATGAATGAAAAATGATTTAAATCGATCCATGCGAGTTAAAATTATCTACTCTCATCTCTATTTTCTGTAGATCACTTTGTGAAGTATTACTGATATTAAAATCATTTCTATGTATTTGTTTTTGGTCTTTAAATTTTACTTCTGCAAGTTTGATGAAAATGCAGTAGTAGTTTTAATTTGAAAAATGAAATAGATGTGCATTTAAGAAATTTAGATAATTTTTTAAAGTCGTGACTTATCTATTGCAACCACTATTCTAATGTCCTTTGAATCTCTGCACTATCAACATGCTAATTTGTGCATGAACTAAATATAGTGCTCTTGGTTATTTTAAGCATAAAGTATTCAGTTATTTAATGTCAATCTCGTGAAGCATGATTTCTACAAAACTTTATTTTCTCTCTGCCTATCCCCTTTTGATTTTATTTTTAGTAACATCCTTTAGTTAGATTAAACTTAGGAGTGTTGTAGAGACAAATCTAGTGAAGAGGTGCAAGGAGTGACGCTAAAAAGATTTTCAAAGTCCAAAAAAACACCCCTCATTGATCTTAAAAGGTCAATGCCCTGCAGCTCGTGCACCGAGTCATCTTTTGACTCTAAAACAAGAAGGACATAAGAGCTTGTTATTTCCCTTCTTTAGGTGTGTAGCCAATACGCATCAACAGGTGCTACCATTATCAATAATGACTTTACAACACTTACCTCCAGATTTCCAAATGGTTCTAAATAGATTTTTTCTCTGTGCACGCATATACTCTTCCTTCGCGGACTTCAGCAACACCCTCTTCATCATGAGAGTTTTTCCACATTTTGGTTCTTTTGTGTCATTGTTAGATGCATTGTTTTACACATCCATGAGCTAAGCAACATGATTGCTAGCATCCTTTCTCCTTCTATCACTACTTTGCGCAGTTTGTGGACATTCAAATGAACAATATCTAGTCTCTCTACACTGGAAACATGTTCTACCAAATCCTCGACCTCTTTCACATCCTCTTCCTCTGAAAGAAGGTCTACCTCTGCCTCCTTGCGCATGACTTTGTTCATGTAAGGATCTTAATTCATCTTCACGTGCATGATTCTTGTGCATGCTTCAACTTTTGTGCAGGAATTTTCCTTTCCCTCACACCCTTCTCTATTGCCTTCAGGACTTCTCTTGTCCCTTCAACGCAAACTAATAGGCCTCCTCCATAGATCTCAATCTAATTATACTAAACCCATATTGAATGGAAATACGCAATCCATTAACATACCTTGAGATATTTTCTGCATCATCCTCCACACGTCCTACTCTAATCATCAATTTGTAGAACTCTTCAATGTTATCCTTTACACTCAACTCCTCATGGCGCAAATTTTGTAGCTTTTTGAACAAATGCACCTAGTAATCTACAAACAAGAACTTAGCCTTCAACTTTGCGACCAATCTACCCCAACTCTTTATCTCATCCTTCCCTCTACGCAGTCTTTCGGTTTGCACATGTACCCACCATAAAGATGCAATCTTTTAGCTTAGTACTGGAGAATTTTACCTTCTTGGGTTCTCTACACCTTTGTACTCAAAGTATTTCTCCATTTCTCATTTTTGTGATCCAGTCAAAGAGCTCTTCCAAATCCAAACTTCTAGAATAACTTGGAATGTTTAACTTCGCCTTTCTCCCAATTTGTGATAACACGTAAGAAACGGTCCTCTTGCTCATCGATGTGCTCAACTTCAGCCTCCTTGTCTTCTGGTGCTCTCTTGTCGTGTTCATCGTCACTTGCATCTCCATCAACGGCAACCCCTCTGCATTATGCAGTCTCATAGCCTCCAAACAAGCTTGGACTCCTCTCATCATCTCTGCCAAATCTATTAATCTGAGTGGTCTGTTGGTACCCAAATTTGTTCTCCTTTTCAGTCTGAGCAGCATCAAAGATATGGCGTGAAGCTTGAAGCCAGATGGATCATGGTGTGTGTCGTTTTGTAGCCAGGGATATGATCTAACTGGCACTCAGATTTGTGGAGAGATGGATAGCACTCAAATAGGACTTGATCTTGTCCTAACTATTTTAAGTTGTGCCTTTCAACCAAGGTAAGAGAACCTATTTTGTAACCCTCAAATGGTGAAGGAGATGAAGATATCCCTCAATTTGTGCAAATAGTATGAAAAGGGCCTTAGGAAAATATGATCAACACTCCAAATCTGACTTTCACAAGTTGTCACTTCCAGATTATGGAGATACTTTCAATGCAAGGCAAGGGTTACTGAAGACATTTTGAAATCCTGATCTGTTCTACATACTTTAGCAAATGGATTTTGATCTTCTGTGGGTATACAGGTCAAAACAGGGTAGGATTAGTTGTTTTGAATGATTTTTTTGGTGGGAGTTTAGATAAGACAAACCAAGGTCTGCCAAACTCTTTAAGGATTTCAGCAAAATATGGAGAAACTTAACAGCCGAAACTATCAAAGTGGTTAATCATCCCTTCAATGTAACACTCTGATTTTGCAAATTATCTTGATGAATGTTTTACATGCTGTTATAACTTCTGAAATGAAGGCAAACATGTTAAGATATGTTCTGATCTTAAGAGAATGTGTTGCTAACTTGGATTCTTGCATGCTGTGATTTATGGTTAGGACAGCATTTATTGTACTTGCGTGTTTGCTGATATGACGACAAATTGTCGTATACTTGCTAAACTCTCGTTGCTGATTGACAGCACACTTTGAATCAATTTCATTGATCCAAAGTATACTGAGGTCTTCCTATGATTACTGTGTCGGTTCACACTTGAACCGAACCCGAGATTGTTATGGACGTGCAGCGCCTGATTGCAGGTATGAGCAGCTGGCACGTAAATGCCAACGACAGGGGTTCGATTCTTGAACCCTGTACTGTCGAACTTGGAACCTCGTGAGGCAAGAAATGCCTGGACACGGGTGGCTTTGATACGTGATCCAGAGGACAGAACGTCCCGCTCTGCATTAACGTGAATGTCTGTAGGAAGGCAGAATGGAGGTTGGGTTAGGAGTTGATTAGTGTTAGTGGTTAGTATGAATTAAAAACCCTAAACTAATCCTAAGTCCTAACATGCATCCTACACTACTATCCTAAGTGGATTTTTAAATTACAAAAAAAAAGGGGGGGAAAATAAAACCTAAGGCTAAACTAAGACCTAGGTTGATCACTTTATGCAACCTAAACTAATCCTAATCTAAAGGGCGCGCAGACCCTTGGAAGGAGAGGATAAGGATGAAGGGGAGTATTTATTGGCATTTATTGGTAGTCCATACGTGGACAGCGCCAGTTTTGGCAGGGCAGGTAGGAAATAGAGGCATCTATTTGGAGATAGAGCCAAATTCGGTTTTGCATGGGAATTTTGAAAGATTGAGTTCGCCAACTCAAGTTGGCAGTGGCGTGGAAAGTAAGGAAAAGGCAGAGCCTTAATTGCATTGATTATTCTTGGTTCCTCGCGACCAGCTCGCCTTGGAAAGTGTATGAGGGAATTCGGATTTTCATTTTGTTGATTCGAGCTTTTTGCAAAGTTGCTCTGCATTTGGTTTTTCTGGCCTGGTTCAGTCGAACCAGCTCTTGGAATTTGACACTGTTCTTGGAGATTTTTAAGGCTGTTTGCTAAGCCTGAAGAAGAAAGGGTGCTGGAAGTTTGTGTTGTCACCGTGGAAGGAAATAACGCGGCAAACGAAGCTTTCTTCGGGTTCTGGAAGAAAGACTACAGGCATGTTAAGCCCTTCTCTTTAAAAAATCTTTGCTTTGATTAAGTGTTTCATTAAAACAACCCTGCTCTTGGGTTTTGGATTGTGAGATTGTTGTTGAATCGATTTGATTTGGATTTTATCGATTCTTACTTCTCTTTTGCTTGGAAAATGATATGAAGAATCGTTTCTGGTTGCTCGGGCTTTGATTGTTTTTGCACGAATCAAGTTGGAATAGATATTCTCTTTCTCTGTTCGTGTTGTGTGGAATTGGGACTAGGCTGTGTAATTGTTTTCTTCTGGTGTAATCTTTTCCTTGCTGTTGTGTTTGGAACTGTACTTACATGTAAAAAGGAAGTGGAAATACAGTCGTGTTATGTTACTATGAATGGATTTCGTTGGCTCTTGTTGTCTTTTTTTTGGAAATAATAAGAAACACTGTTTCTGGTTGCTGAGTTTAACTGTCTTCGTATTTCTCGAATGGAATACCTTCCGGTGTACTGGTTGTTGACGTTAAATGAAAGTTAGAAAGGGGTTCTTCTCCGTAAAATGCTTAATGTCAACTGAGCAGGCAGTGTGACTTATTTTATTACTGTGTGAATGTCTTTTGTCACATAAACCTTCGGGATAAGATGGTAAAGGTTGTGTGAACGGCTTGATGTCGTTTCTGTACCGAGGTTTTCTTGCTGAAAGAAATAATTTTTCCTCCCGAACTTATAGTAATATACTGTTTTCTTGCTGAAAAAGGGTATGATGAACTGTTGTGTTCATTTGATGACTGCTCAATCCTCTAGTTAGGATTGTCTTGTGAGTGTGAACTTGACTTTGAATTGTTGTGCGAAAGAAGGGATGCATGGGAACTCTGTCATATTGTTTGGGTCTGTCTTAAATGTATCTGACTTATGCATTTAACACCCTACGCGGGTTTGCCTTTATAGAGGTATTGAAATATGAATATTATATTTGAGTCCTGTATCTTATTAAGAAAATGGAGAATGCTATTTTTGGGATTAACGGTTGATCGAGATAGAACTCGAAATGGATATTCTTTGTTGTGGGATATTTTATTGAGACTATACAAGCTATGTGAGTTGCTTTTCAAATAATAACGATTGTTTCGTTATCTTTATAAGTTGAGCTGTCATGCTAAGATAAACACGATTTGGGTGTTTTTATTTCATTCTGAACAAAATGATTGTTTCTTAATGAAATTATAGGGAAATGAATTCTTCTTCTGCCTGCTGTTCCGGCTTGGTGAAATTCGTAGTCATGTGATTATTGGATTTGCTGTAGGTAACAGCAATGAATAATATGTTATTTTGAACGGGATACGTTCATAGGATTAGAAAGTCATAGGATTAATTGACTGTATGAATGAATAATTGTTTATCTGTTCAGCGTACAGTGAAAAAAAAATGGTTTCTTTAGTATGGCAAATATAAGGTATACATCCTTACACTGTTTGATCTTGGATGAACATAATGCGGTACTAACCTGTTTTGGATTTTCATATGAGCTTGATTCAAATGAAATATGGAAATGGATGATAAATTCTTCCCTATTTTCATTTAAAGCAGATTATAAATGAAATTATTCTTGCTGCCGGAAAGTGAATTCCGAATGGATTTTGTAAGTTTCACTCTGAACTGTTATTTTGATTGTGTCTCGTTTGGATTTCATTTTCAGAACAGCCAATTGGAAAGAAATAGAGATATGAATGAATGAATTGGAAAAATGATATTTTCTTCCTTCATTCAGTTGGAAATCGGTAATTCGTGAATAATGAATTTTTATAGTGCTTAGATGGGAGCAACTATATGCATTGCTGTTCGCATTCTTGTCTGTACTTGATTGTTTGGAATCTAATGTGATGCACGAACTGAAAGGAAAGTAATGGATTTACATTTCAGTTAGTTTCATCCTTTGCATTTATTATTAATGAAAGGCGTGAAAAGGATAACTGTATGTTATATATGCAGTAAGCTACTTGTATTCCTAACTTTACAAATATTGTGAATTGATACTTGTAATGATTAGGTGGAAACGGGACAGCAGTTCCTTGGTTGATTGTGATGATATTTTGATAGTTCAGTTGTTATGCTGATCTTTCTTTTGTGCCTATTTCGTGATTGATGTTTAACTGTCGTTTCATAAAAGCAGGGTTCTTTTATTGAGACAGTTAGTTGAAGCAACTTATTTTAAGGATAAGTGCTTAATATGCTCAGTTCATTGAACTGACCCGTGCAATTCATTTTGCAGATGGAATTTGATTAGAATGAAGACTTGGCTGTTTTCTGATGCTTCTTGATTTGTTGATGATGTATTGTAATTGTCGCTTTTATTCCTCTTCGAGGAATTGTGAAAAGAAGAAAGTACATTCTTCTATCTATGAGTTGTATGGATGATTTATGTAAACCATGCCCAATCAGCTGGATTGGCAAATGTACGGATTATGACATGAAATATTGAATACAATTACATGTGTGATATTTTAATGTTTATATCAGTTTGAATTGTAGTCTAAATTGGAAATATAATGTTATTTCTTGATTGGATTTGTTTAATTGTCCTTGGATGGATGTTAAATGGAAACTGATATCTATTCTTACCTAAGTGCAACTTTTAAGTTGAAAAATGCAATTAATTCATACTTGGGTAAAGATGAAATTTTAATTGACATTAAACAGGATTAGGAAGAATATGATTCCATAATCGAAAGGTATTCAGGATTAGCTTAGGAGCTAAGGAATATCAATTAACTTTGGAATAATCGAACTTCGCTTTCGAACTCCATTAATGATCTCGTATGCTGAATTCAAAATAAGGATATAGGATAAGTATATCCACAACTAATGGACCTTAACTATATAACGTTAAGGAGAACAAATGAATACATTTCTCGGAATTTAGACCTCGTATGAATGACGTCTAATAAGCTAGAATTCTGAATTTAGTTGCAGTTGGGAAAATCTTGGCTAAGTTTAATAGGTTAAACTTATCACGTCCGTCGGTACGGACTGCTTAATCCAATGATTAAGAAGTGAACCAAGTAGGGAAATGTAGCCCTTCGATACGAAGGAGAAGATGCATAGCAAGATAATGGACGGATTTAGTCCCTCTTAGCTATATGCAACTGCAACGGAAACGAGGATCAAGGGATCAGCGTGGATGCTGAAAGTTGATTTTAATTATTAAATCGTATCCTAAGCACTTGAGCAGGATGTGTATTCTCGATGGGAGAATTCTGTAGGACATTGGCATACGCCAGCTACAGCAAGGTGTCTCCATGAAGACGGGGTCTTCATGACGACACACTGTTGCAGCTGACATATTGCAATGCCCTCCCGAATTAAAACATCAAGAATACATAGGCTAAATGTGTAACTATGGACAGGGGATAGGAGTATGATCTGGTATACGGAGTGACTCCGGAATACTAAAGATAACTAGACACACGGGGTCGTGGGGAAACGACACCGTATGTCTGCGTATCTTTAGTTACCGGGAGTGACTTCCTATATTCGTTCATATTACTAACTGTAATTGGAAGTTTAAAACTGACCTTAAACGAAGAGGACTGGTAGGAACCAGGAAAGACCATTCTAGATAATAGGTGAAGTGAAGTGAAGGACGTATTCCGTTGATGTGTATCACATCCAGGAATATGATCATGCAAAGCATGTGAAAATCTTTGGCCAAAGTATCGCAATTGCTGGTTGCGTTGTCCTTATCACTTAATTTAAGATGCCATATGTCAGATGAATATCAGTAACAGATATTCAGATAGGCTTCTTAAATGGATCACTTCGATAACCGGAAACGGTTATGAGAATAGGTATATATAATATACTATGCATAAACAAACATGAAGGATCGGTTGTTGCCGAGTCATAAAATGAAGGATCGGTTGTTGCCGAGTCATGAAATGAAGGATCGTTGAAACTCCGAGCCATGAAAATGGAAGATCGGCAGTTCCTCGAGTCATTTACAGCAGCATATAGAATCTGTTATAAGATTGAATGGCATTGAATGTGTGTTCCATATTGTAAATATGCGAACAGGGAACATTCGTTTTAAAAAGAAATTGTGTGATCCAAACTGTGTTGTTTGGGCAGAGAACAATTATTAAAACTTGAACGTGTGTTTGAATTTTATAATTCATAACAGAGAACATTATTAAAAAAAAAAAAAAAAAAAATTCCCTTGTTCTAGTATTTTAAAATGGGGATGTTACATTCAACCAGGATATGTGCATCAAATGGAGGCCCAGATCTACACTTTTCCACACAATCTTTGATCATCTATCGCAAAAGCTTGAGTTAGAATTAACCAATGAAGCATTTAGCAATCACTATTTAATCATGACCTAAGGTGCACCCAAAGGTTTACAAACAATCTCTGAAGTTGTTTATCTCTTTATCAGATTAAAGCTCTTCTGAATGTGAGATTGCAAATGCCACTAAACTATCACAAGAAATGAGACCATGTATGATCAAGAGAGATTTTAAACACAAGACTGCAACAGGAAACAAGAAACACAAATTTGAAATGCATTCTGTAATGTAAGCATTCACAGATTTTTCCCAAAGACAACACAGAATAACTCAAAAAATGATCAGATTTATCAGCAGGGGAATGTTTTGAAAAACAATCTTAGAGCTTATTAATGGCTATACATGTGCAACCAACTTAACATAATTTGAAATCTGATACAGAGAGAGTTACATGAGTTTCTCAAGTGGTCACTCAGAGAATGGGCTTCTTCCCAAATTTTCCCGTGAAATTTTTAGTTTTCCAGGCTTTTTTAAACTCTTCCAACTTTACATGACAAATTCATGCAATATATAGCTTTCAATCTCCTTCGAGCCTTCTTTCCCAAGAATATAATATGCCAAAGGATCAAATTTGTTACAAAAATTCCTCATGATTCGCAAACAAGGACGTTTAATAGAACACTTTCAAAAAGTTGTCAATTGTCTCAAAAAGAGATGAATCATTGCAAAATTCGCATCATTATCCATTGTGGAGGCACGTTTTTCATCTTCAAAGCATGCAGACCCCCTTCCTTTCATTATTTCATCCTTTTCCCCTTCAAATTTCCATTCTGCAACTTTGCTCTGCAATTTGGATTTGATATTTCACGTTTTTGGATGGGTTAGGCAAAATTTCATTTTGAAATGTGCCCTGGATCTGCAAATTGACCCTCCAAAATGATCGATTTGAATCATGCAGGCCAAAACGACATGAATCCATAAAAAATTCAATCAAAATCGATGCAAAAAACGCATTTCCACACTTACTAGAGCCAAAATGGCAGTAAACATGACAAAATGTACAGTTGTCGTCGATCTGCCTTTCTCCCCTTAATCTGAGCCCTCCACGTGGCACAAATAAGCCAAAACGGGCTCGGGGGTGCCTTTCTACCTTTTTCCAACCTTTTTTGAAAATTTGCAAAAAAATTCAATTTCCTCCGCCGCTCCGCCCTTGGGATTTGGCGCTGACACGTGGCACAATATGATTGGATCCGAGGTCGCGGCTCAATTTTACACATTTTGCCTCTTTTTCGGAAAAAGGAAAATTTTCCATTGTTCCTTTGCGGCTCCGCCCTTCCGCAGGACACGTGTCCTCACCTAATTGGTTGCGGGGCAACGCTCTTATTTATATTTTAACAACATTTTCCACAAAGGAAATTTTTCAACATTTCCTCCGCACTCCCACACCTCTACCTTTCCCTGCCACGTGTCACCTTTTGATTGGTTGAGGGCTTGCGGGCTCATTTCATACTTTAACTCCTTTTCACCAAAGGAAATTTTTCCGCCGTGCCTCCGCAGCTCCACCCCTCCACTGCTTTGACTTTTCTAACGGCCACGTGTCACCCTCTGATTGGCTGAGGGCCTGCGGGCTTATTTTGAATTGTAACACCTTTTCACCAAAGGGTGAAAAGTTTCAAACTGCTGCGCCGATCCATTTCTCTGCCTGCCATGTGTTGCCCTCTGATTGGCTGAGGGCTCTAATTCAAAAATCGCGATAAATCGTGTTCTTCTAGCAAAACGATTAAACTTCTTAAAAATCGCAATTTTTGTAATCTGATAAATCGCGGTCAAAAACCCTGCAAAAATCGTTGAAAATCGCGGCTAAAATCGGCGAAAATCGGGGGGGAAAACGCGGCCTAGGGTATAACACGAAAATAGACTAAATCATTTTTTTTATCCTCTTCTCTTTCCACGACTTCGTTTTTGCAACAGCGACTTGCGTTTACTACTACGAGGGCATTTGACTTTCATTTTTGCGACTGCGAGGCCATTTCTAACAGATCCGTGGCTCATTACCATCAGTTCGTGGCTCCAGTT
Source organism: Taxus chinensis (assembly GCA_019776745.2). Classification (NCBI taxonomy): domain Eukaryota; kingdom Viridiplantae; phylum Streptophyta; class Pinopsida; order Cupressales; family Taxaceae; genus Taxus; species Taxus chinensis. The sequence goes on from CM034151.1 coordinate 372,472,432, forward strand.
CATGGCTCCATTTCGTGGCATTTACCAGTTCGTGGCTCCAGTTCAGTCATTTCGTGCCCATTTCCAGCGGCAGCAGGTAAAAATTAAACTACTGTATATTTGTTATTAAGTATTAATATTAATATTGTATATTATTATTAATATTAATAGTTAATAACTTAATAGTAATAGTAAATTATATATTAATATTTATTATTAATACTGTATAATATATATTAATATATATTATAAATAGTAAAACTAAATACTGTAAGTGTAATTGTAAATTACTAAATACTGTATAGTGTACAGTGCATAGTGCACTGTATACTGTAATATTAATATTAAATTTTAATAAATACTATAAGTATTAATATTAATATTGAGTACTATACTATTAACTATTAAGTATAAATTCTGTATATTTTATATATTAATAATAGTATATTCAAGAATCAATATTGTATAACGATTTTAAAAATATGGCATTCTATAGAGTCACTTCTCGCATCATTTAACATTGTTTTTACATTTAATTTAAGTATATTTTATGAATTTAAATGTTTTTAAAAGTTGCTGATTTTTGCCGATTCCCAATTTTCGATTCAAAATTTGGCCTGCCGATTAATCCCGATTTACGGTTTTTTGAACTATGGTTGAGGGTATGCGGACTTGCGGGGACAATTTAGACCTTTTGCCAAATACACAAAAAATGCTAAGTTGCTCGAGCAGACCCGCCGAACCTTGTCCAATCACAAACGGCCACGTAGGAGAAGACTTTTGAGCTAAAATTGACAGGAAAAGGACACCCGTATGACCGTCAAAAAATGCAGAAAATGCCAGCGACACCCAAAATTGATTTTTTCTTCATGTGCGAAGAAATTTTAGATCAAAGGACAAATGGAAAGTGATTCAAAGCAATTTACGACCATGGCAAGGGATTTTTGAGTGCAAATATGAATAAAACAAACAATTTCGAGCTCCAAAGGCCGGGAAAAATGGAAAAAACGGCAAAGGCGTTTGAACGGGCAAAATTAGGGCAAAACGCAGGGCAAACTTAGAGAATCCTCAAAATGGTGCAACAACGGAGAAAAAACGAACAACTCAAAGCATTTAAACACAGATACGAGTTGTTTTTCATCAAATTCTAAGGATGGGAAGATCCAAGGCCATTTTTTCTCAGAAATAGGGCAAAAACACATTTCTCCTTAGCAAATTAGGGCAAGGTAATGAGTTTGCAAACAATCCAATGCACAAGAATGGAGCTACAACTTCATATCATCGATTTCATGAGGCAAAAACGTTTCAAAGCACAAAGAGCAAAGGGGAAACATGGCAAAACGGCAGAGGATCAAAATGGGCACCAACATCGGCTCCTGCTCGGGGATGGGCACTCCTAGTGAGTGCCACAAGAACAAAAGTAGACCAAGTGCCAAAATAATCCATTGGGCAAACAGAGTCATGAGCCAAAGCCACCAAAAAACCAGCTGAGAAATCGACAAAAATGGCTGCCACACACCAAGGCAAACCACGAACCGACAAAACACCAAAAACAAAGCAAAAGCCAAACACTATACACTATACAAGTTGGTAAGCAAACCTTGATTCAAAGAAAACAAATCAAGGGGAAACCCCAAATGTCCTCCATGTTGGATATGACCATGCCAAGAGATTCTAATATGTTTTTAATAACTGGAAATATACCTCTTTTTCTTCTTTGTTTAATTTGTAAACCATCCAGTTTCTTTGGAGCTCCTCCATTGTGTTCAGGTCAAACTTTTTAACATTTTTCAAGGCTGAATCAAGGACCAAATCTCCAAAAAAAACAACATATTTAGGAGATATGTTTTCAACAATTTCATATTCCTTGAAATCCACAAAACTCACAAAGTGATCAGTACTAGCATCTGCCTGCAAAACTTCATAAGATGCATTGTTTGGGTCTTCAATAAGGTACAGCATCTTTTTCTCTCCATATAACTTCACTAAGTTGCCTTCAATGGGAATAGTGGCATAAGACATGTCCATTTGGACACTCCCACCAACACTTGCAACCCATTTCCTTGATAATGACATACCCCATTTGGCAGGGCAATCAACAATCCCAACATCCAATTTTAAATTCCTCCCAGGATAAGATGCAAGTTGCACCACCAGATCTTTGACACACCCAACAACTGGTACTTCCCTGGAATCCATAGCAGTAAACTTGTCATACGTTGTTGTCACTTTGATTCCCAATTCATTCATGACCTCTAAAGGCATGACATTGCATGATGCCCTGGAGTCAAACATACAGTTATGTAACAACTTGTCTTTGATAACTAAGGTAGTGAAAAACGGATCCACGTTCAGCTGAGATTTAACCAAAGAAGTTTCTAAGTAAACCTCAGGTGGTTCCCCCAACTCTTCCAACACTTGTGGTTGTTCCAATTCTGCAATGGCAATAGGAATCCCAACCTTGTTTCCAACTCTGCCTTGGGTACTCTCTTCCTCTGTGAATCCTAAATATTCAAAAGCCCTCTTCTTGTGCTCAGGAATCCTAAGCAACTCAGCAATTGGGACAAGAATCTTGATCTGACTCAAGACTTGGGCAATATCATATGGAGCATTCTTGGGTAAAGCAACACTAGGGGAAAGATTGGCAAATTCATTAGATGGTATGGAAGTCTTTTTAGTTTGGGCATGGGGAGGATCACAAGTTTTGCTTGGGGGAATAGGGCCTTTACCAGATGTATTTTTCTTTGGAGTTTCTTTAATAAGCAATGGAAATTTTGACTTGGCTTGTTGCCCCTTGACAACCTTACTTCTGGTATTGTGCTCCTTCTCTTGGGCAACTACAACATTCATTAGTAACTGCATATCCTCTTCCGAGGGTATACCTCCATCATACTTCTTGATCATCAATGCCCTCAAGTATTCAAAATCATTATTGGGCAGCTCAAAGGCTTGTACATTATCAATTTCTAAAACATGAGAAGGAGGAAGAAGATGTACCCATTAGATACAATCCCAAAAAACAGCAGCAGTCCTGTCACTTATGACATCCGTTGAAGTTGCTCCCCTTGGTGAACTTGCAGGGATCTCCATCATGCAGGCATCATCATCAATTTCATCAACTTCCTCTTCAATTTGCTGATCTATTCCACATGGAGGATGGGGTAAAAAACATCTGTCACACCAGTCAATCTGATTTGCATCATCAACAGCAGCCACTCGAGCATTTAATGGATCAGGCACTACCTTATTTTCCTTGGCCTGAGATTGCCTATTTCCAAATCCAATAGGCCCTTTACCTTTGTCATCAAATCTCTGTTCTTTCCTATGGTGATTGCCAAATCTATCTTGGTTTTGTGCTTTTTGCTGACCTTGTGAAGTCTGCCCAATTCCCTTCTCAGCTCTTGCCAACTTGTAGGAAATCTCCTTGACAGCCCCTGCCAAAGTTTTCACCACTTCCTCTAAGTCAACACTCTTGCTTCCTTGAGGCTTGTCAGGGTTTACCAATTTAATTCCATCTCTCTTAGGAGGTTTCCCAACAGCTTTGATATTGTTTTCAATTTGAAGTGCCATGGTGAAAGCCTGCCTTAGATTGTCAGGGTTCTTGTCTCTTAGGTAATATGCAGCCTTCTTTTCAAATGCATCAGAATATTTTATCAAACAAGATTCATCACATGGTCTTAAATTCACTGGCAATCTCCTTAAGGTCTTATTGAATCTTGTGTTGAAGTCATGAATCAATTCATTTGGGTTCTTCTTGATATTGTCAAACTCTGATAAAAGGAATCTGGGATCAGTCTTGTCACCATATTGCAACCTAAATGCATTGTTCATTTCAGTCAAAAAGTCAATAGAATTATCAGGCAGGACCTTATACCAATCCCTTGCATCATCTTCTAATGTATGAATGAACAATTTAACATACACATCTTCATGCTCAATCTCAAAGTCCTCCATCATGTTAACAAAAAGTTTGAGATGTTGATCACCAGTTATAGCATTGTTACCTTGGAACTTTGGCAATCTATTTCTGACATCTTGTGGGACAGCATTTGGGTAACCATCCAATGGAGGTCTAGGCTGAGCCATATTTTTTGAGGTGGTGATCTTGAAGGAGAAACAGAATGATGAGGAGTGAGAGGTCTCTAGGGAATAGAAATGTAATCTTCAAAATGGATATTCCCTATAGGATCAGCTTCTTGATAAACTCTAGCAGATTTGGAAAAAACAGGGGCAGAATGAGGAGCAAGATTTTCAAAGACAAATGAAGGTCCCTCTCTAGATGAAGAATGCAAATTTTCAGAACTATCTGAAGAAGAACTGCGGTCCTCAATGACAGGCTGATTAATCTCAAGTTCAACAAAGGGAACCTCCTTCCTTGAGCTCTGCTCTCCAACCACCTTCCAAACTCTTCTCCCTTCTAACTCTGCGTTCCTTGAATCTGAAAACAACTTCTTAGCAGAGTCTCTAATGAAGAGAGATCTTCCCATGAAGTTTTCCTTCGTTGGATCGGACTCAATTAGATCATTCGATTGGACCCTAGCCATGAAAAATGGATCAAGGCCCACATGCGCCTCCTAACTGTATTAATGTTAACTGGAGAACCTATCAAGCGCAGATCCAATCACTGAAGCAAATGTAAGTGTTCTCCCAAAAATGCATGACTTTGCCGCATTGATAGTGTTTTGTGGCATCAATAGTGTATCATGACATCAACTAGCCTTCGGTGGTGTATACAAGGCCTCGCAACTTCATCATACAAGAATTAGTGTTTCGCGGCAAGGGAATGATGCACAAAGGTTTTTTATGGCTTGGGTAGGCGCACATGGCATAAAAAGCTTGTCGTGGCAAAAGATAAGTTTGCACAACACCAACAATGTTATGCGGTCAAGAATAATTCAATGTGGCGAGTTAAGCCTTCGCAATTTGCATAGGTTTTCATAGCTTCCCCAAGAAAAGACTAAGGCATTGGTTTCTATGCGGCATACTTAAAAGTGGCGTGATTTTGAGCAAATCTTTATTTAATAACTGTATATATTTTAAGGTGATGCAAGATTGATTGTGAACTTGGATGCTCTTGCATTATTAGCGCAAGGCTTCCACCATTGCACAAGAGTTTGCAGTGTAGGGTTTTGTTGGTGGCATCACGTTGTGTTAAATATGAACATGCAACATTACCCGGCTTGGGATAAGGCTCTACAATTTTATGAGGCATTATTAGACACTTGCAGCACTTCATACCTTTGTGTGGCATCGATAGGATTTTGCAAAATAGATATGCCTTTACAGGATTGCGTGGTAAGATAGGTTTTCGCAATATTGAGTAAAGTCTATGCGACATGGATAAGGACTAGTAGCATGCTTTGCAGGGTGGCGTAGGATTGTGCAAGTCTTTCTTGACTAACAGTACATATTTTTAGTTGATGCAGGAATGCAAGTGAACCCAGATGCTCCTACATCACGAGTAGTCTAAGCGCTCAACAATTCTCATGAGACTACCCCTAATTTGCATGCCACCGACAGAATTTGGATTCATCATACCACGGAGGTGCGGGCCAAGAAGGGTATAGGATATGTGAGAATGGCCTAGGTAAACGCCTTCTTAACTCTTCCCTTGTAAGTGGGTGATGGAAATCCCCTTGGTGGGGAGGGTGTGGATGAGGAAAGAAGCCTTCTTTAGGTTTAGGAGGGGTTAAATCAATGTTATGGATATTGTGATTGGAAGCATTGTCGTGATTAGGAGCGCTTGTGACTCTATCATCAGCTGCATTGCAGTTTCGGGGTCTCATGGGTACTTGAAGACTTTTCTATGTGGTTGTTTAGGTTGAGGTTTTTCAAACTCGCACATGAGGTAATCTTGCCTTTTATCTTGCTTGATGGCTTCCTACAAAGTGGGTGGAGAAAAGAACCTAACCTTGTATTGAAGGCGAGGTTCCGAAGTTATGATGAAAAGTTGAAAGAGGCCACCATTAGATGAGCTATGTTCACCTCTATTTGCCATTGTTTTCCATCATTTGAAGAAGGCTCGAGTTGTTTCATGCTTGGATTATTTACAATTGACAAAGGCATTAATGTTGTTTCCAGGCAAGGCATGGTAACGAAATTCTTCAACTAAAGCATTGACTAAACCTTAAGTTCAACATAACCAAAAAGGTATGATACCAATCAAAAGTATCGCCCATAAGTGTATTAACTAAGAGCTTGGTGGTTGCTTAATGGTTAGCTTTGATCCAATCTTTGTAGATATTGCCAAAGATCTTGACATAAATAGAAGGATCGATGGATCCATCATTCGAGATGGTTGGCATTATGCCGCCAATGTCCATAGCGGCAATATAGGGAGCTAAAAATTCTTTTTAAATTGCTTGAAGAACCTTGGTAGTGATGCATGGTCGTAGGAGTGGATTTCCGATAGGACCTAGAAGGGGGAAGATATTGATTTGACACTCCCCGCTGAATTTGTTGAGGTCTTTTGTTTATTTGAGCCAAACTGGCTTGCATTTGAAGGAATTGAGTGTTACTAACAATTTGTTATTGGCTCATTTGATTGATGAGTTGTAAGGTTAGTTGCGTCAAATCCACAAGGGGATTGGGTTGATTAGTGTTGGTAGTTTGCAAAGTTGTATTAGTGGTTTGAGGAATTTATTTATTGGTTAAAAGGAATTATGTTCTTGATTTGGGATACACGATTGCTAAGAATAGCAAGCCCCGTAGTTAAAGAAGAAAGATGATTATGAGAATGAAAGATAGGGCAAGACATGCTTTAGCTTGCCCCAAAATTCGAAAAGATGTTTTGGATAGGATTGTTGGCTTTATTAAGAAACTCGTTCATACATTGTTATATGGTTTTAGGAGGTTCTCCGATATGTTAGGGAAAGTTTTGGATGAATCTTCACATGGCAAGTGTGCTGTCAGGATAGATATTATCCTCTGGCTCATCCTCTTGCTTTGATGCTTCCTCAAGAATTGGTTTGTTCAAGGATCTAGTGGAAATCCTATTAGTAGATGCATTGGGCACAAATTTCTCAAAATTGGTACCAACCATGTTGCAATCTACATAAAAGGAATGCAATTCAAGAAAAGAGGCTCAGTTTTTTACTTGAGTGTTATAAAGATGCTCCATGGTAAGAGGCTTAGAAAAGATGAAAATGAGATATAGAAGTTAATATCAAAAGGATATGAAGGAGATTGAATGAGAGAAAAAGATAAATGTGAATGACTCACTCAGCAATGGAGTAAGATTCACATCAGGCTCACCAGAAATGTATATGGGCTAAGAAGGTCAATAGATTATCCTCTTCTCTTCTCAATACTATAGATTAGAATATAAATAAAGGACCTTTCTAGGGCCTACACACAAGCCAAAATTGTAACTATGAAATGTATGAGTTGTGGATCTAGAAGCAATAATTCATACTCTATCAAAGGCGTAGGGTTCCAAAGCCTAATTCTAGGATAGGGGATGGGGTCTTACTAGGATCCTAGTTTGTGACGGTAATGATGTTAAGCAAGAGCATACAAGATATATATAGACTAGGGTCGTAAGAATAAACAATGAGGCAAATACATACCAAGGAGCTAGTCTAGGGTTGTCAAAGCCAAATGGCAGATAAAGGCAAGGCCCGACATAAGAATAATGCAATAGAAAAAGATTATATTACTCTATCTTAGTCTATATACATGATACATCAATCATAAATCAATCAAAACCATAATATACATAAGGAAGAGGAAGGTTAGAGATAATTACCTGTGTGAAAACACCATTGGCGTGTTAATCCCTAGGGGTTAATAGCACCTTATGAGTGAATTGTTGTGTGGGACCATAAGAAGGATAGAAGAAGACTTGAGTAAACCACAGTTGCAAACGACAAAGACTTGGTGAACCTTTTTGGTGTAGCTCCTATTCCTGTGTATCCTAGACCAAAAGCCCCAAAAAGACCTCCAAGTGTAAGCACAACTAGACCTTAACCTTTAAGAGCAGCTTTGCAAGCATAGGCAGACCAATAAGTGATGATGTGATGATATAAAAATAACTACCATGATGCCATATTTATAGGGGACAAAACCTAAAGTCACAAAGCTTTCAAGCGAACAGCATTGACCGTTGCTGATGTAGTCAGCATTTGGAAAGCATTGCCAGACGGTATCAACCACAGTCGATTGCATTGGCCTGCAACAATTGATCATGAGTATCTTAGGAGGAAAAGGGGGTGGGTAGTAGAGCAAACACTTGGGAGTACATGTGAAGGTGGTCTGAAGGTGTTGTAAATAGGTGTGAAGGCGATAATAAGAGGATGTCACAGGGAGGTAGTAAACAATTGGGTATCTAAGGCATATTGGACTGCACAACAAATCTCTATCACATATACCGCTAACCAGCCTGCCCATTCCCAGCATGCCCATTCTCGGCACGCCCCTTAAGGCACGCACTTAGGGAGATCAATGCAACAATGGCCTGCAAAAGAGAAATTGTTAGTGTGAAAAATAAGGTGTATACATAAAGTACTTTGTATATACCAAGGGGAATCAATGTCAGGATTCATTTTTAACACTCGATAGCAGGCAATGTTTGAGTTGCAAATCCTCGACTGTACTTGTGTCCTTAGCCTTATACAATGTCCTACAATCACCGTGCCACATATACTTCGCACTGAAGAATAAGTTTTAAAAACTCAACATGAGAAAAATGTGTGATTTATCATCCACTTTGCTTTTCAAAACTCCCTTGAATTTAAGGGTACACCGAACCAAAAATGATGAAAAGATATGCTTACTTACAATGCAGTTATATAGGCGTGTTAAATGACAAGCAGCTGACAGATTGTTTTGTGCTTTAAACCAGTCTGCTTTGAGATACAGTGAATTGCCCCTTGCTTTTTAACATTTTAGGTGGGTGCACCCTTACAAAAGTAGATACATGCCAGTACGGGTGCCATACTCTTGCATTTTTATCCAGAATATCCACATCACAAACATGACTCAGATACACTATAAGTAGCAATAGCGTAACAATCTTCATCGTAATTTGCCAGCACAGCACCTTTATTCTCTATGGGGCTAATGATTATATCCAGTCCAACCGTTCATCTAATTGTTTAGCCACAGTGAACCAAGATGTGCTAAGACCATACAGAAGATTCCAAGACAAATGCCCCTGATCCAATTAGTAAAGGATCCAACTCACATTGACAATTACCAGCCCAGAGAGACTTGAAAGAATCCAGATTATGAAACAGTCCAATCTCCAATACCAAACAGCAACTCCATATAATATTTCATAAATGATAAAAGAATTAAGGGATAAACTTCAATTCTATAGCAAGCTTAGCTATGCTGTCAAATTCAAAACCAATTCCAGCCGTGGCTATAACATCTTCCTCTCCTGCATTACACGCATACCTTCTACTAACCCAATTGCTTTGAGCGGTGTTCAGCCAAACATATCTCCCTTTCCACATGCCGGATTTGGGTTGGTTTAAGGTTATTATCATAGAAATGCCCCCTTGACGTGAAAAACATTCTCACACACAATTCTATGAGCAGTGTTCAACCGAACATACCTCCCTTTCCAGATGCCTGATTTGGGTTGGTTTAAGGTCACTATCCAAGAAATGCCCTATTAACCTGAAAAACATTGTCCTGCACATTCATTATGCATTCCTGTCCCACTCGATAATCAGCTCGTCAACTCATGGCAAGAAGCCTCGTTGAGAACCGAACCTTTTAGGCAGCTTTCCATTGACAGATTGTTGGCTCTTGAATTATTTCCTTTGTTGATTAGTTCACTTGAGAGAATGTTGTAAGTCAGTTGGCCGCTGGGCATGAGACATCTGCTTTAAAGTTCCACTGCAAACTTCGTGTTATCTTTAATTTTGCCTCTCTTCCAAAGACATTGAATCAAAGCATGAAAAATTTCTGCATCTGGAACCAGATCCCTGCTAACCATTTCTTCCAGTGTTTTGAGTCCTTCCTGCAGACGCCCATCCACACAAAACCCTGTAATAAGTGCTTTGAAAATGGTGGCATTGGGTGTGAACCCTTTCTTGACCATTTTCTCATATAACTGAAATGCTTGCTCTATATTTTTTCTCCTGCAATAACCATCAATCAGAGCACAAAAGGTAGAGGAATTTGCCTCAAAATTTTTTGCTGCCATTTCTTTCAAAAGGTAATTTGCATTCCTCGTCTTACCCTGTTTGCAGAGGGCGCGAATAAGAGCATTGTAAGTAACGACATTCATCTCCACACCCTTTCGTAGCATTTCTTCGTGAAGGCGAAAAACCATCTCAAAATCGTTTTGATCAACGTAAGCATTGATCAGTATATTGTAGGTGACAGTATTTGGAGTCAAGCCCATGCGCTGCATCTCATAAAACAGCTTGTTTGCATTGTGCACCTTCTCTTCTTTCAAGAGCCCATGAATGAGTGCATTGTAAGTAACAACATTAGGCACCAGACCTTTGATCGACATTTCCCTCATAAGCTTCAAAGCAGCAGTGCCAAGCCCGTTCTTGCTATACCCATCAATCATAACATTGTACGAAACCACACTGGGACTGCAACCCATCTCTTCCATTCCCCAAAATAAATCCCCAGCCTTTTGCAACTTACCAGACTTACAGAGAGCATGAATTACCATATTCAACGTATACACGTTAGGGCTGACCCCGCTGAGAAGCATCTCTCGATAGAAATGACAGACTATATCACCCCTATTCCTCTTGAGTAGAGAGCTACAATATGCATTACAGGACTCGGTAGTGGGCAAAATCCCATACCTCTTCATCCAACAAAACGCGTCTCTTGCATTTCTGAGCTTGTTAGAATGGGCATAAGTCATGAAAAGGGCATCAAATGCCCTGGGAGTCGAATCGCAGAGCTTACAAGTATTCACTAAGATTTGAAAGATTTCGGGACCAGGATTCCCTACCTTGGGAGTGATGACCCTTTTCATGAGAGCCTCGGCAGCTTTGAACTTGTTGGCCCTGGTGAGTATGTGAAACATCAAGCAGTGTGATTCAATGCTGTGGGTAAAGCCACTCTGCTGCCCAGCCCAGTTGAAGAATTGCCAGGCAAGAACATGGTCTCTGTGGGTCTTGAGCAAAACATGGCTTACTCTCAAGGGGGTGAGGGCGGGCACAATTTGGGTGAGCAAATTCCAGTGGGCATGAATGAGGTGGCTGTAGGCCACATTGATGAAGTCCAAGTCTGGGCCTTTGCCCTCTGCAATGCTGCAATCGGGCAATGGCAATGGCAACAGGGATTTCCTTCTTTTCATTTTCAGGCCCCAGCCATCTTCTATGTGCGTCGTAGTGGAGGTTGTAATCCTTGAAAAACAAACTAAAACCCACTTCGATTTGAATGGCAGACCTAGTTTTATTATTGACCTCGTGGATCCCATCAGAAAGTGGTCGGATTCTTATTTCAGTGCCACGAACCTCTGGCGCTAGTAAAATATTGGTACGTGTTATTGCAAAAAATTGCTTTGTATGGATTGGGATGGAAATTTCTATGAAATCTGCACTCCGCCGTGTTTTCAGTTTCGATTGCAAAGCAAACGAGAGTTAGTCCTGCTATGAAACGATCGAAATTCTAAATAGTTGAAACCCGTACCGGAGGTGCAATTTAAAAATCGTCCCAACCAAGAAACAATAAATAAATTGATTTATTTTTTTATTTTTTTAATTAAATGAAGGCATCCTACTATTAATTACACCGGAGGCGTGGCTACCCTTCGTTTGCATCTTTACGACGACCCTGTGCTGCTTGAGCTGGCAGTTAGTTTTTGTGTTTGATTATCACCTTTTTTTGCTGCGCGCCTCTCTCTTCTTGTCATGTCTCTCATGACTTGACCACTTGTTAATGCATCTATTTGGCTTCGGGTAGTGCATGTTGTACTTCCTCCACTTGCTTCATCACTTGGTGTGCCTCTTATTAATGGAGTTTGTAAGCTTTTTGTACTTTAGTGCAAACAAATGAGTCATATTTGAGGATAAGAGTTCTATTTACACTCATTTTCAATGCTTTGGCTGCTCACAAGTCACTTGTCAATGGATACATTCCAACCCAGCTCCCGACATTGATCGACCTATTTCTATCGTCTGACTACTTTTACTTTCTTCAATTTTCTCATAGGCGGCATCCCTTCTTTCCAGAATATGGAAAGTATGGTTTTTTCCAAATTTGTATATTTTTATTGTTTTTCCTCGTAGGTCGCCCTATCCATCCACCATGACATTTGTTTACTTGCATGCAAGGTAGCTGGGATACTTTACATAGCGTATTTACCATGTCCATTTAAATTGCTTAAATTTCTCCATTCCCTGAAACATTTCAAAGTGGTGGTTGTTAAGAGGAAAATGATTGTCTTGTTTACTAAGATGTATACAATAGGTAGATAATGAAAATTTGTCACAAAACCAACCTTTAAACCATACAATGCAATGTTAGTGGGATGCTAGCAAAGGCTTTAATCTCTGGATTTACAGTTGCGGCATGAATTTATCTTAAAGTTTGTAAGGTATGTTCAATGAACTAATTTTTTTGCATATCATGTCATCATTGCAGTCCATATGTCCACATATCTTTCAGGGATTTAGTCGAACAAATCACATGTTCCACATTTTGTGGACATGTCATGGCACTTGCACCTTAAACATTTGTTGAAAGTCTGAAATCCCATTTGGCGCACGTTGATACCATGCTAGCAAAGGTAGATGGGAAAACATAATTTTCTAGCAAGGTAGATCGCAAAGCTTTGGCTAAAAGTAAAAACGCAATTGAATGTAGGTGGAATCCATTCTTACCAATATTTGACGCTCTCCATACCCACTTTTTCTAGAGGCAGCATTATCTTCCCAAATATAGGCACATTTGTAACAAGCCTAATCTTGATTCGGTAAGGCATAGTGTTTACAGGCATAAATTCGTCAAAGGTGTCCTTGCTCTCGTCATGAATCAATGCCATGACACTTGTTTACTTGCATGAAAGCCAGTTGGTATACTCCACATAGCTTATTTGTCGTGTCCACTTAAATTAACACTTCTTCATCCCCTAATACATTTCGAAAAACCTAGGACTTTATGGGTTGTTGGTATTGGCAACTTAGTCGTATTTACAACCAATATTTTTTTAATCTATAAAATACACGAAGATAATGTTATAGTTATTTATACACTTTTAAACCTACATTTTGTATTTTCTATCTTTGTGTCATGAAATACTATAAATAATGACTACGCAAATTCTACAAGCTAATATTTTGCAATTTGATTTTACTCCCTCCCTGTATATTTTCAACCTCCCTCCAGTGCAGTAATCTAATGATAGGCTAGGTTTGATTGTTTGTCAATTTAGGGGGCGATTTGTTATTTTTTTGTTTTACTTGTCGGGAATATTTGCTAACTCTAAATGTTGCCTCTTCAAAAATAAGGAATTGCAAAATACATATTCCCACCGGCTGGACATGCACTAAAATCTCTCACATTTAGATTCTATGCATTCAATATTTATTCCCACCTATCTCATACCACTTCCAATTATGCCCCTTTTGGTGTTCCCATGCACCAGTTGTCAACCTCTACTTGTATGTGTATGCCACCTTCACATGGAGCATGTCATATGTTATTATTATTTGCTTAAAACACCAACTTTACCAATTTGTATATAGTTTATTCGCATCACCTTTTACAAATGAATTTAAAAAAGAGAAAATAAAATACATACGGTCAACTTAAATAAACAATAAACTGCGTGTTAGAAAATTATACTTGCATTATAAAGGCTTGTACACGATGTCTTATATGAAATGAAATAACATACATGAAAAATATTTTCTCCTTTGTGTTGCCTAGGCAACAAAATGAGCTTTAATGCACTTAAAATAGCAAATATAAAGACCATGCAACCCCATATTTGGTCTATAATATTTGGACGACCTAGGACGTGCTACAACTATTCATTAAAATAACAACCTTCATTTAGTATTTTAGGGATGTTATTTAATATACACGCTCACATGTGTAGTTGTCATGAGACCTCCCCACCACTTGTTTACGATGTTGTCATCTAGTGCCTTAACATTTTTAACTTCCCTATTTCTTCACTTTGTGTTTTCCCAACTTTGGTTTGTTTCGTGTAGGTATTTCCAACCATTCCTCCAATCCAATTTTTTCCCACATTATTCTTAATCTGGTGGCGGCCCATCACGTATTTGTTGTCTTCAAATTTCAACCATTTCCATCAACTTGGTGTGTCATCCTATTTAATGCTTCCCAAGAGCTCTGTTACTTTTGGTACTGCAACTTGGTGAATACGTGCTTTGATTTAGAAATATATCTTCCCTTGATTTCAGGGCTTTCCATGGTTAAAGATGTCCTGGGGAAATCTATTGTGAAAATTCATAGGGTGTAACTATTTTCTTGCCATTTCTTCATAACGGTCAATTTATTGTGGCTATTAAGAAGAAAATTACTATCTTATTTACTAATATGTGTACAATATGTAGACTAGGAAAATCTCTCACAAAATCAACCTTTAAACCATATAATGCAATGTTAGGTGGATGTTAGAAAATGTTGTGAACTGTTGATTTACAACTACGGCTTGAATTTATCTGAAAGTTTCTAAGGTATTTTAAACAAACTATTTTTTTTGCATATGCCGCAATCTTTGCAGTCCGTAGGACCACATATCTTTCAGGCATTTAGTCGAACAAATCACATGTTCAAAATTGTATGGACATATCATTACACTTGCACCTTAAACATTTTTTAAAAGTCAGAAACCTGATTTTTGGCACACGTTGATAAAATGCTAGCAAAGGTGACCTGATAAGATTAGACACTTGTTGGTTACATTTGGTGAAATAGCATCCATGCTGAGGTGGAAGTACAAAACTAGACATGAAAATAGAATTTATTATCTAGAGCAGATCCCAAATGCCTTTTCCAAAAGTAAAAACATGGTTGAATGTATGTGGATTCCATTCTTATGTATATTAGAAGCCCTTTGTACCCTCCTTTTCCAAAGCCAATGTTATCTTCCCAAAGATAGGCATATATGTAATAAGCCCAATCTTGAATCTGTAAGGAATAATATTTCTAGGCTTAAATTCATCAAAGGCATCCTTGAAGTCGTCATGAATCAATGTTATGGGGATGTTTATTGTTTTAGACCCATGGGCACTCCACTAGATAATCATATCTACCAGAGAGATAGGAATAGGGTTGGGATTGGTTATATGACCATCAACAACAATGTCAATGTTCTTTATATTCATAGATGGAATGTGGATACCTGAGACATCAGCTATGGGCTTTCTTTGACCTATGATGAGTTCAAGCTTCTCTCCTATATTGTGGATGAATCCATCACCTTGTTAATGAACCCTCCCCTCTCTTCTTCCTTGTCCCCATTTTGTCCCTCTTTGTCTAATTATTAGTTTTTAACTCGGCTGCTGCCATTGCCTTAAGATATTCAGAAATTTCAAAGAATAATTCAAAATCAACTAATCAATACAGTTGATTTCTCCTGCAAACCAGAAAATATATCATCTGGTAAATGGATTTGAAATTTGAGATAATTCTTTTTTTCCCATAAAGTTTCTAAGTGGATTCAAATATAAATTGTAGGTGTATTACAGACATAATCACTAGATATCTTACATAATTAGAAACCCAAATTTGATGGCCATGTATATGGCCACTACATTTGCCATATTCCGACAAGATTTTATAGAGAAATACTTACATACAAAAGACTTATGGTACAAGTAATTTTAGATACATAACAATTGTGAGGTTTTATCTACAGAAAAACCACCGTATTGCACCTTTTTCTTATTAACACAATGTGCTTTTCCATATTTTAATGGTAGCATAGAGGGTCCACTCACAATCATGGCTTCATATGGCTAGATAAGAGCCCCAACATGGAAACATTACACTGAAATAATGTTGAAGACATCAATATTGCCAGATCTTACTTCGATTGTTTTGTTACAACATGGAACCCTAGGCCAAACTTTACAACCACCTCCCACATGGCTCAATCGGGACTTGATGATCCGCGCTTACTACCTTCTCCAGGAATACTATATGCCAGTAATGATGCAAACTATGAAGAATTGGTTAAGTGCACAATGTAAGTAAAATTTTCCTTGGCCTATTCAGAATATATCCACATTATGCCTAAACATATATGGAAAGCCATTGTATACTCTAACACATAATGATAAAGGTTGAATATACACAACTGAACCATGCTAACAACTTGTCGAGTAAATATTGATTTTCAACCAATTGTTTCCTGACATGTTCTAAAATATATAGCAAAATATGTATCTAAGACAAAAAAAATAGAAGGTGCACAATCAACTTGCTACATGCTACTGAAATTACTGCTATCAGTATGTACTCAGATGTTTATAACTCTATTTATAAGGAAAAAATATACAGGAAGAATTTACAAGACTGTCACTACCAGGATTACTATCAACCTTTATTAATTCCTACATGAAAATACCTGCATGTTTAAACCCCCACAACTTAATAGAATTTGCTAGATCATGGTCATATGATAAAAAAATTGAAACTAAGTCCATGGAAACAAATATTGAAATAAGAAATTGTCAAAGTGTTTCCTCATATTGCAGTCACCCCTACTGTTGGCTCAACAATGTATGAGGCCTTCTATTTTACAAAACTATTGCTATACAAACCCTTTCATAATATTCCAGTTGACATAGGCATGTGTAAATAAATCTTAATCCATAACTAGCCCATATTTCTACCAACATATCAGCCTTGACATTTACAATGTGCAACCCCTGATAAAACCTACAATTCTGATGCAACTACCTCTGAAGGAGACGTGAAGAAAAAAGGGTTACTAGAACTAAAGGAATGGGAGTTGTTTTTGTGACTACACCCGACATAGATCCTCAACATCAGTGACCTAAAACTACTTGGTAATCATGATTTTGATCTAAGTCACAGTTGGCCACAAACTGAGGCAAGCAATGAACTATAGGAATTAGACACAAATTTCATAAAAGCTACCCATATCACCAATACAACCACTCCTACCATGAATCACTCTACCAAAAATGCCTATATTTCATCAATAAAACAAAGTCAAGCACTACAAATAATCACAACACATGTATCTGCAAAGCCTATCTTAGCACCCCTCTACATGGTAGTCCATAGCACAACTGGCACATGAAAATCATATTTAATACGCCAAATTACAAATCATCTCCACATGCTACCCAATTCACATGCACGTCACTTAGTTCTTTTAGCTCTGATGGGTATAACACCATTTAATATTAGTTCCACCACTATACATTCCACTCTACACATCCCCATCTCAGAGGTTACACCCCTTTGAGGGCCGACACTTTCTACTTTCAAGGAGGAAATGTGAAATTTATAATACATTCTAATTAATGATATGAGATTCGTTGGGACAAAGTTGTCAGGCCATATAAACAATCACCTACAATAAGCATTCCCCAGTTGTAAGTACATGCCCTTTAAAAGATACTAAGTCATACTTATTAGAAACCTGACACAACTACCCCTAATAAAAGATATGCCATTATACATTACTGGTGATTACGAACTCATGTTACTACAACAATTCACAACATTAGTAACTATAACCACAAACTTACACCAACAAGGCATTAACACTACTCACCTCAACTTCAAAAACCTACTACTCAATATCAGAAATGCAATTACCACAACAGAAGATTGAAACATTTTGATGTTGAGGACCCCAACATGAATCTCCCCTACAAACTCTGAGTGTTTTAAAGATGCCATACATATGTACACTAGCAACACGTTGTACATTTTACACAACAAACACAAAATGTGGGCCCTCAACATGCCAATTGAACTAAACAAAGAAGAGAAAAATAGGAAGCACAAAGTAGACAAAACAAACATTATGCAACTCGAAAGTACACTCTCCCTTTATCATGGGGAAGAATCCATGAGCTAAATGTAAATTTTTGGGTATAAGGCCCCCTTGTCAATGACACATGGAGCCAAATCATTACTATAATGTATGCCCCATGTTGCCCACCCCAACTTTTGCATTATATGTAGTTTTCAACTTTAGAAACTATACAGGACCACCATGCGACACCACAAACCCAACACACCTATCGGCTCCACCAATAAAACAAGGAACACATCGTTAGGCACCCATGAAATTGGAGTGGGAACTAACAACTCACAAGTAATAGGGGCTAACCATCGATATGCCAACCAATGATATAGGGCACACGGAACAAAAAATCCTAATGTTTACGACCCTATCACTTGTTTGTGCTCTTCAACATTTACAAAATTCTCCACCATTATCCTTCGATTTTTACAAACGCCTATAGGAATATGCCCATGCCCAATCTTGGATATAATCAACAACACTCCCTCAACAATGTGTATCACCATAGACACCGTGGTTAAGTAACCCCATTAAATCCTACACTATTACACATACCTACCATGGGCAATATACGCATCTCCTTATGAAGTTCAAATACCTCAGTTCATGATGTAAAATTATCCATTAGTTTGACATGCATTTCTAACATACAAGTTCTTTCCATTACACATATAGATACCACAAATATGACAAAAAAATTCTATGACATAGGTATACATACACCTATTATCTAAATGTGTAGAAGAGCACTACCAAGGTAAGACAATTGTGGCCAAAAATAAAATTTTCACAATGCTACTCACTCGAAGAAGACTAGAACAAAAACAACAAATGATACAACAGGAAGTAATTGTAGTGGAGGCCACAAAAAAAAACCTCAAAGATAAGTTCAAATGTACAAATTTACACGCCCTCTCATATGTATGCCAACAATTTTGAAATATGTAAATATAGTTAACCTTATAGTTTCGTTAAATAGTATGCGTACTGTTGTTGCCCTCAAATTTCCCCTCTTTTGAATTCAAGTTTTGAAAATTTTGAGTCAGTACCTTGGAGTAATGGATCGCGTCGAGCTTGGTATTATTTGCAGTTTTCCATTCCATGAAGAAAAATTTGAAATTCGGGCGTAAAGGTGGAGTTTTTCCCCTTCTTTTTATTTTTTCCCATAGTTGGGAATGACGGGCGTATCTTCCCCGTCAATTTTTTCCCCAACATCGACAGGTAGTACATGGACATCTTTGATTGGATGCAGTGTGGCCATGTTTCAAGTGGCAGCGGAAGCCTCCATGCATCCAAACGGTACAACTCCAAGGGTAGGGCCCAAGGGATAGTCCTTAAATAAGCATAGGAATTCCACATGTCCCAGGCCCAAAATGAAGACAAAACAAACTCAAATTGGCTAAGTATGAAAGTTTCAGCAGACGGTGCCACGTGCCTCATTGACGTAACTTCAAGGGTCGAAACCAAGGGTAGTTCCTCAAACTTACGCAGGCCCTCCACGTGTCCCAAGTCCAAAAAAAGAGACATACAATCATTTTATTGACTAAGTATGGGAGGGTCAGTAGAAGCCTCCATGTGTCTCAATGATGCAACTTTAGAAGTGAGACCAAAGGTCCAGTCTCCAAATGAGCGCCAGCTCGTCACGTGGTCAGAGTCAAAGGAGAGACAAAGTTGGTTGTTGAAGAGTCTAGGATTAGCAGAAGGAGCCATGCGTCAGCTTGGCGCAATTTCAATAGGCGAATCCAAAGCAGAAACTCAAATGAGCGTCAGCCCTCCACATGTCTAGGGTCCAATAGCAGCCAAACCGGAAGCAGGCCCAAATCGGCTAAGTATAAAAGAACTGGTGGAGTTCTCCACGGGTCTCTTCAGTGCAACTTCAAAGGAAGGATCAAGAGCGAGCCCTCAAGTGTGCGCGGACTCGCCACGTGGTTAGATTCAAAGAAGGGGTAGAGCTGGCCATTGAATCGGCTAAGTATAGAAAGGTTTGCAAAATCCTCCACGTGTAGGCTTGGCGTAACTTCAAAGGCAAAATCCAGAGGCAAGTCCCAAATGTGCGCTAAGCCTCCACGTGTCCAGGGTCAAACATGTGGCCTCGCCAAATGAAAGGGACTTAGTCAAAAATGTAAAAAATATTGAACTGGCCCGTAAAGGGACATGTGGCCATGTTTCAAGCATGAAGGCGGGCCCTTTTTGTGTTTTGATGCCGTTGAAAAGTCAAGCGGGAAAGCGGACCGTCGGAGCGATTTGGGAATTTTGGCTTTGTTTCTGTAAGGTAAAAAGTCAAATATTGAGCCCACATCAAAATTCAAAGCGCGAAGGCGAGCCGTCAGAGCAATTTGGGAATTTGGGCTTTATTTCCACAAAGAGCTTAAAGTTATAAAGTGACTTGCGGCCTTGCTCATGCTAAGGTAAAAAGTCAAATATTGAACCTGCATCAAAAGTCAAAGTGGGGAGGCGGGCCGACAGAGCAATTTGAGTTTTTGAGCCCGCATTGAAAAGAGGTAAAATTATAAAAGTGAACCGCGACTCTGTCCCCATGATGGAAGGAAAGTAAAACTTTGGTTGGACTTCCGAGGGTAAGGAAGCATTTGAAGGTATCAAGAAATCCATTGCTAAAACCCCCATCTTAGCATGTCCTGCTTTCAACAAGGATTTTATCATCTATTGCTATGCTAAAAAGAATACCTTGGCTACTATGCTAACTCAGAAGAATTATGAGGATCATGAACTTCCAATTGCCTTCATGAGCTATATTTTGAAAGCTCATGAATTGAAATATACTATGATGGAGAAACGTGATTTTGCAGTGGTCAAAGTTGTCAAGCAGTTTCATTTTTATATTCTTAATTCTCACTCTGTTGTGTTTGTACCTGATACAACCATCAAGTCTATTCTTACACAACAGGAGTTTGGAATTAAGAGAGGAAATTGGGTAGCAAAATTCCAAGAAAATGACATTGATATCAAGCCAACTAAGCTAGTCCAGGGTAAAGGCTTATGTGAGCTTATTGCTGAAGGAGCTGATGCAGAATTGTCTAAAGAAGCAGTTGATGTTCTTGTTGTCCTCTTTCTCAGTTCAACAGATGAATGCTATGTCGATATTACACATTTTCTTACTTATGGAGAGTGTCCATCCCACTTGAGTGCCAAGGAAAAGAGGGCTATCAAGCTAAGTTCTACACAGTATGTACTATGGGAGAATACTTTGTTCAAGTGAGGCATAGATGGAAGATTCTTAAAGTGTGTGGACAAAGAGCAACAAAAGAAGTTGTTCTCAGCTTTTCATGATCAGGCTTGTGGAGGCCATTTCTCTTCTGCTGTTACTGCCCATAAAATCCTTCATGTTGGGTACTATTGTCCTACCATCCAAATGGGTAGGTAAATGTGAAGCCTATCAGACTTTTGTTGGGAGATCTAAGTTGGCTACTTTGCCACTAAAGCCAGTAGTGATTGATGAGCCTTTTCAATAGTGGGGTTTGGATTTCATTGGAACTCTTAACCCACCTTCTAGTGCTAGGCATACTCACGTGTTAACTGCTACAGACTACTTCACAAAGTGGGTAGAGGCCATTCCAGTCAAAAGCACTACTTCTAAAGTGGTGTGTAATTTCATTAAAGAGAACATATTGATAAGGTTTGGGGTACCAAACAAGATTGTGACTGATAATGCTTCGAATTTTTCTTCTTCTGAGATGATGGATTTCTGCTATGGTTATGGAATTTCCCTTGCTCATTCTTTAGACTATTACCCCCAAGGGAATGGATAAGTAGAATCAACAAATAAGAATCTGGTAACCATCGTTTGGAAGCTTGTCAATGACTCTCAGAGGAATTGGCACAAGAAACTTTATGATGCTCTCTGGGTAGATAAAATCACACCCAAAAGAGAAATTGGAATGTCTCCATTTCAAGTGGTGTATGGTGTTGAAGCTCAGTTGCCAGTAACAGTGGAATTACCATCCTTGCACTTAATGAAGGCTGTTGAAGATTCAAGTTTTACCAGTTCCTTGGACAAGAGGATCATGTATCTCCAAAAACTAGATGAAGAAAGGTTGCAGGTTTTTGATAGGATATCAACTCATCAACTGAGGGTGAAGGATTTGTTTGACAAGAAAGCTAGACCCAGAGATTTTCAAGTGGGAGACATTATTTTGTTGTGGGACAAAACACATGAATCTCAAGGAAGCCATGGTAAGTTTGATTCCCTTTGGATTGGTCCTTTTAAAATCAGGCACTTTACTAGAGAAAATTCATTCTATTTAGATTATATGGATGGTTCTCCTCTCCCACTTCCTTAGAGTGTTATGTTTGTGGAGCGTATTTTCATGTTAGAGTGTGGTACACCTTCTATGTGTTACACTCAGGTATTTTTATGGCGATCCCGCTTGCTGGTGAGCAGGTCAGGGGGGTTCGGGGGCGAAGCCCCCGAAGCAAATTTTCATGGGTGGTTTATTAACCCATGGGTAATAGGTAACCGTTATGGGCTGTTTTTGGGCCCATGGTTTTTCAGTACCCATTTTTTTGATACCCACAATTTTTTGCCCATGGTTTTGATACCCATGGTTTTGTATCAAACTGCTTAAGCAATTGTCTATTTATATGGTCTAATGCATATGATACATAGACAAACAATTTTTTTGCAGATGTGTTTTGAATTCGGGTGTGAATTCTGTAGAGTTTGTTGAGCATAGCTCCAAACGGATCTATGTATTGTATTGAGAGAGTGGAGGCTTGTAATAAAATATGAGCAAGTGATTCTTGGTGGACGTAGCCCAAATTGGGTGAACCACGTTAAATATTGTCTCTCTGTGTTGTGTTATTTATTCTACACTTTTATTTGAGATCTGTAATATTTTTTGCATATTAGTTTCTATTGTTGTGATTTTGTAAGGGATTATTTCACATATTTTATCTCTTATTTTCTAACAATTGGTATCAGAGTCTGGTTTCGTTTGCTGAAGTGTTGAATCACAAGGAAATTTTTATCTTAAGTGGGAGCTATGGCAGATGATGGAAGATTTAGGGTTGATAAATTCAACGGGCAGAATTTTAGTCTTTGGAAGATGCAGATGGAAGATTACCTTTATCAAAAGGATCTTTATACTCCGTTGTCTGAGAAGGTGAACAAACCCTCAAGTATGACAGATGCGGAATGGGATTTGTTGGATCGAAAGGCACTTGGAATGATCCGGCTGTGTCTTGCATCTTCAGTATTATTTAATGTTTCAAAGGAAAAGACTACAAAAGAACTGATGGATGCATTAGGGAAGTTGTATGAAAAACCCTCTGCCTCTAATAAGATATTTTTAATGAAAAAATTGTTTAATATGAAGATGTCTGAGAATAGTTCAGTAGTAGATCATTTAAATGATTTCAATACAGTTGTGATTATGCTAGCTTCGGTTACAATAGAATTTGATGAAGAAGTTAGGGCTTTATTAATTCTATGCTCTTTACTTGAAAGTTGGAATAGCCTGGTAATGGTGGTAAGCAACTCGGTTCCAACTAACTCGAAGTTGAAGTTTGAGGATGTTATAGGGGTGATTCTAAGCGAGGAAATGTGAAGAAAAAGCTTCGGGGAATCTTCTACTTTAGGAAATGCTTTGACCATGGAAACTAGAGGGAGACAGAAGAATAAAGGAAACCATGGAAAATCGAAAGATTGGGCAAGGTCAAAATCCAAGAGCAAGATTGTATGTTGGAACTATGGAAAGTCTGGGCATACAAAGAAGGACTGTTGGGAGCTTCAGGACAAGAAGAAATAACATGAAGAAAACAAAGAGGCAAATGTGGCATCGGGTAATGTATGCCAGGATGCTTTGATTCTTTCTTTACATAATATTATTGAATATTGGGTTTTAGATTCAATGGCTTCTTTTCATGCTACTCCACATAGGCATTATTTTGTTGATTATGTTCAAGGGGATTTTGGGCATGTTTTTCTTGGTGATGATGAGCCTTGCAGTATAGTTGGAAAAGGTTCTGTTCAGGTTAAGATGCAGAATGAGAATACATGTCTATTGAAGGATGTTAGACATGTGCCTACATTAAGGAGAAATTTGATATCGGCGGGGCAATTGGGAAGTGATGGTTGTACTGTGATATTTACAGCTGACTCTTGGAAGGTTACTAAGGGTGTTCTTGTGGTGGCAAGAGGTAAGAAGGTTGGAACCTTGTATTTATCCACTGATAGTACTAATGATTGTAATCTTGTGGCTTCAAATGCAGATACAACATTATGGCACTATAGGCTCGGTCATATGAGCCATAAGGGCATGGACATCATAAAGAAGAATTTACCTGGATATACAGAAACAGGTTTGGAGTTCTGTGAGGACTGCATATATGGGAAACAAAAGCGAGTAAGGTTTCTCAAGGTTGGACCTACAAAGAAAGAGAGTAAGTTAGAACTGGTGCATTCTGATGTGTGGGGGCCAACTCAGGTATCATCTCTTGGGGGTTCAAGTTATTATGTTACTTTTATTGATGATGCAACAAGGAAAGTTTGGGTTTATTGTATTAGAAACAAATCTGATGTATTTGACATTTTTGTTAAATGGAAAGCCTTGGTAGAGAATGAAACAGATCTTAAGCTAAAATGTCTCAGGTCAGAAAATGGAGGGGAGTATTGCAGCAATGAATTTAATGATTACTGTTCTAAGAATGGAATCCGTAGTGAAAAGACGGTTCTAGGAACTCCGCAACAGAATGGGGTATTAGAAAGGATGAACAAAATAATAATGGAATGTGCTAGGAGCATGAGGTTATATGCAGGACTGCCTCTTTTTTTTTGGGAAAAAGCAGTGAGCACAACTATGTACTTGATAAACAGAGGACCCTCAAGTGCCTTGGATGGAGGCATACCTGAGGAGGATTAGTATGGTAAGAAAGTTGATTATTCATTTCTTAGAGTCTTTGGATGTGAGGTGTTTGTTCATATAGATAAGGATGATAGGACCAAGCTAGAGGCTAAATCAGAAAAATGTACTTTCATTGGTTATGGTGGTGATGACTTTGGATTTAAATGTTGGAGTATTAAGGACAAGAAAATCATTTGGTCTAGGGATGTGGTCTTTAATGAGAAAGTCATGTATAAGCAATAGTTATATGAAAACAGGGAAGAATCCAAGAAAGAATATATAGTGGTAGAGGATCTTCTGAATGGGACAGTGACCCATGAATCAGTTCAGGAACCAACTCAACAGGAACCCCAAACTCCTACAGTGAGGAGGTCTTCTAGGGTAAGAAAAGAACCTAAACTTTTTTCTCCTTCTCTTTATTATTTATTACTCACTGATAGTGGAGAGCCAGAGAGATTTAATGAAGCAATGTAGGTAAATACCAGTAAGAAGTGGGAGCAAGCCATGGATGAGGAGCATAAGTCTCTCATGGAGAACCAGACTTGGGATTTGGTGAAACTATCGGAAGGAAAAAGAGCATTGCAGAACAAGTGGGTGTACAGAGTTAAAGATGAAGACAGAGGAAAGAAAATATATAAGGCCCGGTTGGTGGTCAAGGGGTTTGCACAGAAACAAGGTATAGCTTTTGATGAGATATTTTCTCCTATAGTAAAAATGACTTCTATTAGAATTGTTCTTGGAATAGTGGCAGTAGAAGACTTGCACTTAGAATAGTTAGATGTAAAGACTGCATTTCTCCATAGTGATTTGGAGGAGGAACTATATATGCAGCAACCAGAGGGCTATGATGTCAAAGGTAAAGAGGAGATGGTGTGTAAACTAAAGAAGAGCTTGTATGGCTTGAAACAAGCTCCATGTCAATGGTGTAAGAAGTTTGATAGCTTCATGATGGAGCAAGGTTATATTAGATGTCATTCTGACCATTGCGTGTATACAAAGAAATTTGAGGATGGAAGTTATATTATCTTGTGTTTGTATGTTGATGACATGTTAGTTGCAGGTAAAAACATGCCGGAAATAAAAGTACTCAAGAAACAACTAAGTGAATCCTTTGATATGAAGGATTTGAGAGCAGCCAGACAAATCCTTGGTATGAGGATAACTCAGGATAGGAAGGAACAAAAGTTGACTTTATCTCAGGATGAGTACATTAAGAAGGTATTGGATAGGTTTAACATGCAGGATGCTAAACCGGTTGGGACTCCTTTGACAGGCCATTTTAAGTTATCAAAAGAGCAGTGTCCCAAGATAGAGCAAGAAAGAAACCAGATATCCAAGGTACCTTACTCATCAGCAGTTGGCAGTTTGATGCATGTTATGGTGTGCACTAAGCCTGATATTACCCATGTAGTGGGAGCTGTGAGTAGATTTATGAGTGATCCAGGTAAAGAGCATTGACAAGCAGTAAAGTCGATCCTTCGGTATTTGAGAGGGACCATGGGGACAATTTTGTGCTACAGTGGATCAGACACCACTTTATGTGGTTATGTAGATCCAGACATGGCTGGAGATGTAGACAGCAGGAGGAGCACAACATGTTATATTTACACTATAGGTGGGACAACAGCGAGCTAGATTTCATGACTATAGAAGCTGGTGGCTTTGTCAACCACTGAGGCTGAGTATGTTGTTGCCACAGAGGCAAGCAAAGAGATGATTTGGTTACAACAATTACTTGAGGAGTTGGGGCATAAGCAGGAGGAATGTAAGCTACATAGTTATAGTCAGAGTGCTATACACCTAGCTAAGAACTATGCTTTCCACTCCAGGACGAAGCATATACAGTTGAGATATCACTTCATCAGGACAACTTTGGAGGACGATAAGTTGAAGTTGGAGAAGATTCATATTAGTTAGAATCCTGCAGACATGATGACCAAGGTGGTCACAAGGGATAAACTAAAGCTATGTTTAGCTTTGGTTGGCCTTCGCAGATGATAGTGAAGGGTTGAGAAGCTTGCTCAGTGGAAATTAGTCTCCAAGTGGGAGATATTTATGTTTGTGGACCCTATTTTCATGTTAGAGTGTGGTACAACTTTTATGTGTTACACTCGTGTATTTTTACGGTGGTCCCGCTTGTTGGTGAGTGGGTCAGGGGGTTCGGGGGCGAAGCCACCAAAGCAAATTTTCATGGGTGGTTTATTAATCCATGGGTAATGGGTAACCGTTATGGGCTATTTTTGGGCCCATGGTTTTTTCAGTACCCATTGTTTTGATACCCACGGTTTTTTGCCCATGGTTTTGATACCCATAGTTTTTGCCGATGGTTTTGATACCCACAATTTTGTATCAAACTGCTTAAGAAATTGTCTATTTATATGGTCTTATGCATATGATACATAGATAAGCAAATGTATTGCAGATGTGTTTTGAATTCAGGTGTGAATTCTGTAGAGTTTGTTGAGCATAGCTCCAAACGGATCTGGGTATTGTATTGAGAGAGTGGAGGCTTGTAATAAAATTTGAGCAAGTGATTCTTGGTGGACGTAGCCCAAATTAGGTGAACCACGTTAAATCTTGTCTCTCTGTGTTGTGTTATTTATTCTGCACTTTTATTTGAGATCTGTAATATTTTCTGCATATTAGTTTATACTGTTGCGATTCTGTAAGGGATTATTCCACATATTTTATCTCTTATTTCCTAACATATAGTGTGTAGTATCTAAAGTTGTTCAAGTCCTAGGTGACTAGGCAGTCCTTTTGTATATTGTGTACAGTGTTGTTGGTTTTAGGTCATTCCTTAGTGTTTTGTTTCTATTTTTCTTTTTTGGTTTGTTTCCCTTTTTGTGTGTTTTGTCTTCTGTATTGGTTTTTCCTTTGAATTTATTTCCCAATGGCTAAGGCACTGGTCTGCTTTCCCGGAGTTTTTCTATGGTCCTTGATCTTGCCTCGTTCCTCTGTCAAGTCATCCCCAGAAAGAGCCAGCTGTTGTTGCCCTCAAAATTCCCCTCTTTTGAAGTCAAGTTTATGTAATGGATCACGTCGAGCTTGGTATTATTTGCAGTTTTCCATTATGTGGAGAACAATTTGAAATTCAGGCGTAAAGTTCAAGTTTTTCCCCTTCTTTTTATTTTTTCCCACAATCAGGAATGACAGGCATATCTTCCCCATCAATTTTTACCCCAGAATCCACGGGTTGTATGTGGACATCTCTGATTGGATGTGGCATGGCCATGTTTCAAGCAGAAGCGGAAGCCTCCATGCATCCAAACAGCACAACTCTAAGGGCAGGGCCCAAGGGACAGTCCTCAAATAAGCGTAGGCTTTCCACGTGTCCTATGCCCGAAATAAAAGTTTCAGCGAACGACACCATGTGCCTCATCCGTGTAACTTCAAGGGTTGAAGCCAAGGGCAGTTCCCCAAACTTGAGGAGGTCCTCCACGTGTCCCAGGTCCAAAAAAAGAGATAGAGCCAATCATTTAATTGACTAAGTATGGGAGGGTCGACGGAAGCCTCCATTTGTCTCAACGATGCAACTTCAGAAGTGAGACCAAAGGGCCAATCTCCAAATGAGTGCCAGTCTCCAAATGAGCACCATCTCACCATGTGCTCAGAGTTAAAGGAGAGACAAAGTTGGATATTGAAGAGTCTAGGATTGGTGGAAGGAGCCACACGTCGGCTCGACGTAATTTCAATAGGTGAATCCAAAGAAGAAACTCAAATGAGCGCTAGCCCTCCATGTGTCTAGGGTCCAATAGCAGCCAAGCGGGCAGCAGGCCCGAATCGACTAAGTATAAAAGAACCAATGGAGCTCTCCACGTGTCTCTTCAGTGCAACTTCAAAGGAAGGATCAAGAGCGGGCCTTCAAGTGTGCACGGGCTCGCCATGTGGGCAGAGTCAAAGAAGGGGCAGAGCTGGCCATTGAATCGACTAAGTATAGAAAGGTTTGTGGAAGCCTCCATGTGTCAGCTTGGTGCAACTTCAAAGGCAAAATTTGGAGGTAAGTCCCAAATGTGCGCTGAGCCTCCATGTGTTCAGGGTCAGACATATGGCCCCACAAAATGAAAGGGACTTAGTTAAAAATGCAAAAAATATTGAACTGGCCCACAAAGGGACACATGGCCATGTTTTAAGCATTAGTAGGAAGGTAGGCCCTTTTTGTGTTTTGATGTCGTTGAAAAGTCAAGTGGGAAAGTGGACCCTCGGAATGATTTGGGAATTTTGGCTTTGTTTTCGTAAGGTAAAAAGTCAAATATTGAGCCCGCATCAAAAGTTAAAGTGTGAAGGCAGGCCGTCAAAGTGATTTGGGAATTTGGGATTTATTTCCATAAAGAGCTTAAATTTATAATGTGACCCATGACCTCGCCCATGCTAAGGTAAAAAGTCAAATATTGAGCCCGCAACAAAAGTTAAAGCAGGGAGGCATGTCGGTGGAGTAATTTGAGTTTTTGAGCCCACATTGAAAAGAGGTAAAATTATAAAAGTGAACCGCGACTCTGGCCCCACTCAAGTAAGGCCACATGTCGAGACCGTATCAAAAGCGGGTGGGTGGGAAAAAATGTTCCAAAGTGCCATTTCTCCAAAGGGCACAAAATGCAAAAGGCATCCTCATTCCTGCTTCATTTTAAATCTCTCCCACGTGGATGACTCGAATTCAAAGTTTGCAAAGGCATGATGAACGATTGCGATTCAATGTGTCTGGTTTTGCCGCTAGGCATGGAAACGGTCGAGGCATTGGAGAGACTCAGACATCAATTTCTTGAATCAGTTTTCATCAATTTTGTAACCGAATATAACCGTTCTTGGAAACTATTTAATGGCTTCTCCACGCCATTATTAAGGTTGGATCCTGAGACTCTGTAAAGGTAATAGATTCGAAGTAATCAATACAAAAGTTTTTCCCTTTCTTCCTCTACTTTTCTTCTTTCCTTGTCTGAAATTTGGGAATCATCCATCATTTATGATAAGAAACTTTGTGTTCTTGTTTATATGATTTATGGAACTTTGTGTCTGTGGAATTATATTGGTTATGAAAGTGAATGATTCTACTCTGCAACTCCATGGTTCAATACGTATAAGTTTATACTTTGCCATCTATATTTCCTGAAGGTATTGTTATGTTCTTCCTCTCTTATCTCCTTAATTCTTCCATTCTTTCATATTGATGATCTTTGGGCATAAAATGCTTCAAAGTATCAGGAATCCACACTTTGAAAGTTGTACATTTGTAAGTCCCATTAAAGAGGAGGGACTTACTGTCCCCTGAATGTGGTTTGTTAAAGTTCCATTTAAAAACCCAACATGTATGTAAGAGAAAAAAAGATAAGGTATGGGTGAGGAGGAATACCTGTGAACGAAGGTGGAAGGTAGAGTGCGCATGTTATGATTTCCCAATCTGATGCTAATTGTGAGAACTTCCTTTTTGCTATGAGGAGCTACCTATGAATATAAAATAATACCACAAGAGGAATATTAAATAATATATGTCAGTGGAATGCCTAGCGTATGCTAGAACCGAGAAGTGTGATACTTCCTAGATGGTTGTCAATCCACTGTTTAAAACAACTTAATGCAAGAAATGATATAAACCAATAATGTCCTATTGTAGTTGATATGATTTAGGTGTCTCATTCAAGTACAATAAGAAAATCTAATCTAACAGGCTAGGTTATGATCAGATCTGGAAGTTAGACATATGTAAATCAAGGTGGTTGGGACAGGTCAGGGTCAAGCTTTAGGTGATTTGGGTTATTTGGGTAAATGTTATGGGGTTTTTGTTATAGGTAGATTTACTAGACACAGAGACCAACATCGGTCTGGTATGACCAATGTTGGTTGAGAGGAGACCGATGACTGTTTGGGTGAACCGACGTCAGTAGGGTCAGGATGATAAAAACTCAATAAGGTTTGGTTTTGGAGATTCTCTGTGATTGCACAAAGAATGGATAGAGAATGGTGAGGTTGATGACAGTGTTGGGAATACTCAGAGATGTCTGGAGTCAGGTATAGAGGGCTGAGAGGTTGTAGGTGATTAGGTGGAGGGATTGACAGGAAGGTGAGAGGTGATGAGATGTAAAGGAGACTAGGACTCCTAAAAAGAGATAAAGAAACTAATCTAAATAAGTATGGAAAGATATAGATCTAAATGTACTTACTTGTACTTGCAGACCTAGTGGTTGGATGGAGGTGATGGTTGATCTATGGAACTGGTGGTCAGTGTCATGGTTGTGCTTCCTAGAATGTTACCATGAATGCTTTCCTTTCATATCAATGCTTGGTGCTAGTTTAGGATGTCTAGATGTGTATGATTGCTCTGGTGTGTGCTTGCATGCAGATCTCTCTTCTCCAAAACTCAAATGATTCTTCTAACCTCTTAAACAAGGTTACCAAAGTGAATATATGGCAAATGATGATGTTTTAGGGTGACCAACATCGATTTCAGGTTAACCGACGTCAGTTAAGGTGGGAAATCATAGGTTTACTAAAATGATAGATCTTGGCCATCTTTTTGGCCAACTCTATCCATTTTTCGCAGATCAAAATGGAATGTTGTGCTTAGATAAGTGGGCATGTGGTTAGAGGAAGAATAGGCATGTGATTTTAGGGTTGAACTAAGTCTTAGTTAATTAAGGTAGGTAGGACTAAGTCTTAGTTAGTTATGGTAAGTGGATATTGAGTCCTAGTAAAAAGGAAACATGCTAAGAATAGGTTTATGATGAGGTGTCTAGGTGAGGTGGGGTCTAGGTGTCCAAGTGAGGTGGAAATTAGTTTAATTAAGGTAATTAAATAATGAATATTGTGAGAATGGGCATTAATTTAATTGTAGGTAATTAAATTAATATACATGTGGGGTAAAGGGGGAGTGTGACCCAAATTTGGTGTCTACATTTTGCCCCTTTTTGTCGTGTAGCTTGTATTGGTAAGCGATGCTGACAAAAATAGGAAGTGATTGCCCCATGTGTGGGTGAAGGTGATCCCCCTCAAACCAGGCACTGATGAGGTGTAATATGGAATTGATGAGTGGTTTGATAAATGTGTAGTTAGTGGAAGTGAAGGTAGGTGGGAAGGGTGAGGGGAAAGGGTAGATGGTCAACTCAGGTAATAATAAATCAAAGGTAATGGGTAATGGTCAAATTGGGTAATAGGATCTAAAATCAGGTAATGGGTAATGGACAATCAAACGCACACACACATATAGATTGCAAACATGGTACCAAGTTGAAGAGCTTGCAAACTCTACATCGTCCAAAGTCGAGAGGTTTATCCAAATAAGGGTGAAGTGTGTCAGGTATCCAAGGTATAAGATATGGTTCGGACACATAACGTAGGTTAGGTGCAGGAACGTTTAGGTATGTTCTAGTACACAAAGGTTTGGTTGGGATAAATGACATGACAATAGGCAAGGTATGGTTGTTAGGCTAAAACAACATAGGTAACAACATCGCAAGGTATATCGAGTACATAAGGTCAATGGTCACACTAAGTAGGTCAGGTTCAAGTAGATAGGTCATGACATGGGCACCCTCACAGGCCCAGGGACAGGGTCCCATTTTATAGGCAGCAATGGGACAGGGTCCCACGGTACAGGGAGGAGGGTAGGGTTCACAGGTATAGGGGTTGAGGCCATCAGTAGCAGGACAGAGCTCGCAAGTTGCTTCGAGACCTATGACACCACCCCAGACAATACTAATGGTGACATTCAGGGATGTCTTGAATGAGGACATATATTACCAGGATCACTTGAAGGTTGCTGGGATAGATGTTCCCTCCTATGCAAAGTACATGGTACAATAGGCCTCGAGTGATAGGATGAGATCTCACACACATAGTGTAGAGAGTACAAGGGGCTGGTGAACCCAGAGACAAGGTTAGGTGAGGCCACTAGTTCACGGAGGCCTGACCCAGTTGCAGGCTAGGTGAAGGTGAGGGCTAGACCCATAAAGGGTGAAGAGATGATGACATGGCTCCAGGATGGAGGAGAGGAGGAGAGAAATGAGACTGGCCTAGACATCAGATGGGCCGATGATTGAGATCCCTGTACATCATCATTTTGTTTATTATTTTGATATATACCGGCCTGCATGCTAATGATAGTGAGGTTGTATATGAGAGTTTTTAAGATTTTGATTACTATACTGGCATGTGTGTCGAATATTTTGAGGCTATACCTGAGAGATACTTATATTATGTTGTATTAGTGTATATTTGATGGATACACATACTATCATTTATAGATGGTGAGATTGATGGGTATGGATGATGTACTTGTGTTGTAAAATTTCCATTGTTGTATGTATATGGGTGGAAATTGGGTGGAATAGGCATGATGGAGTCACGTCAGTTAGGCATGATGGAGTCAGGGCATTTAGGCATGATGGAGTCAGTTCAGTTTAGGCATGATGGAGTCAGGTTGGTTTAGGCATGATGGAGTTAGGTCAGTTTAGGCATGATGGAGTCTTGTTTTTAATTTTGATTTAATGTCCAAGTTATTGGTAACATGAGAAATAAATGATGAGTTATATGTATGTTATGGTGTAGACTTCCAAAATCTTTGATATTATGGAAATGTGAAATGATTGATTGGATATTTTTATGATGTGATAACATGGTAGATATGTATGTGTGGTAATTTTCCAAGTGTTATAAAAATGGAATTTAAGATATAATATGAATATGAAAATGGGGGAAAATAGGTTAGGGTAAAGAGTGGCTGAGCTAACCTCCAAGGGCCCCATGCCCTAGGAGTGTTGCCTACATAGCCCCAGTGAAAAGGGGCCTCAGGCCGATGTAGTTCTCCCATAAGCTAGGGAAGAATATGATGAATTAGAGGAATGGGTTGGTAGGTTTTTGCATGATTGAGTCTAGGTCATAGGCATGGTTGAGTCTAGGTCATAGGCATGGTTGAGTCTTAGGTTATAGGCATGACCGAGTCTTAGGTGATAGTGGAAATATTTTAAAATGTAGGTGTCAATGGTCTGGTCCTATATAAGGTAATCAATAAGTAATGAAGAAGGTGAATGGTAAGAGGTGGTAAAAGAGTCGCTTAATTGATAAGAACCCTAATGAGTCTACCATACCAAAGATGGGCTTATGAACGTAAGACCCTAAAGGCATTGCATAATGGACTATTCTAAGGGTGAAGAAAGTCACATGATCACGAAATGTCACAGTTATGGAAAGTCCCTTGAGTAGATAGGAAATTAGGGTGAAAAGGCAATGAGGTGAAAATGGGTGGTTTAGTGTAACTTAGTGTATGACAACATGTTTACCTAGTAAGAAACCCATGATCAAAAATAGGAAAGTCCATGATAAAAGTTATCATTTTCTTCTTTTGTTTTTGTTTTTGATAGATTGATCGATGCGGGAAGTCTATATGGGATGAGTATATTATCTCCTTGAGGTCTTCATGAAGCTGATCAATGTGGGAAGATTCTGAATATTTTATTGTATTTTTGTAATGACTTTATATAGTTGTCCTTCGAGGGAGCAGTCTATTTATAGTGGCGAGATAGAGAGAAGAGATGTCCCTTTTGAGGGAGTCATCTTTTGCTGGAATTTTGACTCAAGGAGTTGAATCCCATTTTTATTTCAATGTTTAAGTCATGGACAAGACTATGGAGAAAAATTAGGTTCTTGTTTAGAAGACAAAACCATAACACACAGAGGTTAACTTATGAAAGAGATGGTTTTAAGTGATGAATGACCATGGGATTCCATCTTTGAAAAAGATGAAAAGTATCCATGAGAATCATGCCATGAGTAGAGCCGTGGTACTCATATTGAAGATAAGGCTGAAAGGTGATGGGTAATCACATGATTCTTATTTAGTCATTGATCCTCAAAAATGGGTAATATGGAAGGTGAATAATGCTCAAGGGATGATTAGTCAATAGACAGAAGGTGATATAGGAATTGATTTCAACAATAAAATGGTTTAAGATGCAAGGCATTGAGGGGCTCAGGTTCAGGTTTACCTTCAAGTGAAGACAAATGATAAGCACCTGATCCATAGGCATGAGTAACGATATAGGGTCCAAGCCAATTAGGAGCAAATTTTCCCCATTTACTTTTCTCTTCTTTGGTTACATGTTGATTTTCCTTCAGGATGAGGTCGTTTACCTGGAAGGTTCATTCATGGACACATTTTTCATAGGCATGCTTGATATGTTTTTGGTAGATTTGGAGATGATCAAGAGCATTGAGACGACGTTCATCTAATAACTCAAGTTGTGCCAAACGGTCCTGGTGAAAGTCATCATCATTGAGCATGTCTTGTAGTGAGATGTGGAGAGATGGAATCTGGACTTTGAGAGGAAAGACAACCTTGGTACCATAGACCAGAGAGAAAGGTGTGGCAGTAGTCGAAGTGTGAATACTAGTGCGGTAAGCCCACAAGGTGAAAGGAATGTGCATATGCCAATCCTTCCCAATATCTTCAACTACTTTCATAAGAATTTTGTTCAAAGTTTTATTGGTTGATTCTACTTGGCCATTTAGTTGTGGGTAATACGGTGATGAGAAACTGAGTTGAATGTCAAAAGTGTCATAAAGTTTTCATAGGGTTTTGTTTTTGAATTGCTTTCCATTATCAGTGATGAGGTGGTGAGGGACACCAAAGTGACAAATGATGTGATGGTTGATGAATTCACATATTTTCTCGGCTTTTGTAGAAATGAGGGGAATGGCTTCTACCCATTTAGTGTAGTATTCAGTAGCAGTTATAATCCATTGATGGCATTGTGAAGAATGAGGATTGATCTCTCCAACAAGATCCAAACCCCATTGAGAGAAAGGCCAAAGGTCTCATGTGACCTGTAAGGCATGACTAGGTGTGTGATGAAGATTAGCATGTTGCTGGAATTTCACACAATGTTTGACATAGTCACAACAGTCATGGTTTAGGGTTGGCCAATAATAGCCTAGGTGAAGAATGCATTTAGTGACAGCTAAGCCACTAAAGTGGCCTCTACAAATTCCATCATGAACTTCCTTGATGGTGTAAGGAATTTCAGAACTTGTAAGGCATCGTAAGAGAATACCGTCGAAGCCGTGCTTATAAAGGAGACCACCCATGATGACATACCGAGAGACACCTTTAAGAAAGGTAAATTGTCATTACGAGTGAGATTGGGAGTCAAAATGGAAAGGGAAAGGTAGTCTGTAAAAATTGCTTATACCAAAGGTCATGTGGGTCAGGTGCAACGGTTCCAACAGAGTTGACCTCACGAGATAAATAAGAGGGTAAACTTTGTATTGTGACAAATATTTTGGAGTCGACAGGTGAAGTGGGTATCTGAGAAGCCAAGCAGGCCATGGTATCCACAAATTTATTAGTAGAATGTGGGTGGTTTGAAGTTTGTAACAGTCAAAGGTAGTCAAAAGTATGTCGACATGACATTTGTACTTTTGGAGTATTTCGTTATGACACTGGTATATACCATTGACTTGGTTTACAACCAGTTGGGAATCACCAAAGATATTAATTGATTTAACATCTAGGGAGATGGCAGTTTGAAGGCCTAATACGAGTGCTTCATATTCGGCGATGTTGTTAGTGCAATCAAAATCTAGTTTGAAAGATAAAGGCATAGGTTCACCATCAAGAGGAATGAGGATAACACCTGCACCACCTCCATGCTGACATTTGGAACCATCAAAGAATAAGGTCATCTAGTAAGTGGTATCATCCAAAGAGAGGGTAGCAATGGATTCGTCTGGGAAATCAAAGTTAGAGGGTTGATCTCCAGAAAGAGGTGTGTCTACTAGTTGGTCAGCGATGGCTTGGCCTTTGACATAATTTTGATGGATGAATTCAAGGTCAAGGTCTGCAAGAAGCATGAGCCAATGTGTAACACATTGATGTTGGTAGGGTTTGGCGTACATGTAATGTAGGGGGTCAGTGTTAGTGACGACAAAGGTTTTGTGGTTGAGTAGGTAATGGTGAAGTTTAGTGGTGACAAAACTAAGGCTAAGAAAAGTTTTTTAGCATGGGTGTACCTAGTTTTGTAGTCCAAAAGAGTATGACTTATGTAATAAAATGCTTGCTCTCTGTGCTGCTCATCGCGATGAGCGAGCATGACACCTAAGGAATGGTCAGTGGCAGAAATGTATAGGTAAAAGGGTTGGTCATCCTTAGGAGGAATGAGCACCGGTGGTTGAAGAAGGTATTGTTTTAAGGCATCAAAGGCTTTTTGGCATTCATCATCCCATTTGAATGAGACATCCTTTTTGAGGAGATGATGAAATGGTTGACAACGGTCAGAAAGTTGTGAAATAAACTGAAGAATAGATTGCAACTTACCTTGCAAAATTCGAAGTTGATAGAGATTAGTAGGTAGAGGCATTTTGAGAATAGCCTTTACTTTAGCAGGATCAACTTCTATGCCACACAAAGAAATGATGAAACCAAGGAGTTTTCCTGAAAGCACCACGAAGACACACTTCTTAGGTTGAAGGTGAACACAATACTTGATGAGGCAGTCAAAGATGACCTTAAGTACTATCAGGTGTTTGGCCTGATGTTTGGATTTGGCAAGAAGGTCATCTACATAATCTTCCAATATGTGATGCATTATGTCATGGAAGATATAATTCATGGCTCGCTGATATGTAGCACTAGACATTTTTAAGGCCAAAAGGCATGACTCGATAGCAGAAGGTCCCCAAGGAGTGATGAAGGTAAGTTTTGTGTTGATCTTCTGGAGTGAGTAATATTTGATTATAACCCAAGAAACCATCCATGAGTGATAGCATCTCATGGCTGGTGGTGAGATCAACCAGTTGGTCAATGCCTGGTAGAGGAAAGTCATCTTTGGGACAAGATAAGTTGAGGTCACGAAAGTCCATGCAAATGTGGAGTCCCCCTATCTCTTTTTTGATAGGAATGATATTAGAAATCCATTAGGGATAGTCAATGGGTAGGATGAAGGAAACCAAGAGAAGGCACTGAAGTTCTTCTTTGACAAGAAGAGTAATGCGAGGATGCATTTTCTGCAGCTTTTGTTTTATAGGTTTGGCATCAAGAATGGTTATGATATTATGGACCACAATGTTTGGGTCAATAATGGCAATATTAGCATAGGACCAAGCAAAAGCGTTGCTATGGTCCTGGAGGAAAGAAGTAAAATCTTCCTGTTTAACAACATCTAAAGATTGGCCTATCTTTAGAATGTGCGGGTCATCCTGAGTGTTAATGTTGATTTCAATAGTTGATTCATTCAACATGGTTTGCATCTCAGAAGGTAACGACTGGTGAATATAAGAATCTTCTACACCAAGGTAGGTGAGGATGGACTCATCATCCTGACATTGAATGACATTAATAGAAGGTGTATCGTCATCGATCATGTCAGGATACAAGAAGGGAAGAGAAGAGGGAGCCTCACCATCACGTTGATAAGTTAGAGGTCCCAGGGAAATTGTGTTCATGATTTTTTTTAAGAGGAATAGATTTGGGATCTATGAACTCCATGGGTGAAGGTGGTGACATTGTTGAATGGGGTGGAGAAGGTTTGTCTTCCTCAATAAGGTTGATGCAGGCCTTCTTGGAAGATGGTGCGATAAAGCCAATGCCACTGTGATCGTTATGTTTACGCGTGGTGCATGAAATGACTGTAAGACAACCTTGTTTTTAAAAACCAAAGCCAAATCCTTTCCATGCACAGCGGTGAAGGAAAGTGTGGGTGAAGTGACAGTTAGTAAGAGATTAGAGGTCAGATGAAAAGGGTCACATTTGGGATGGAGGTTCGTGTGAATAAGTGGTAGTATCAATTCCCTAATATGTTAAGTTGGTGCAAAGGTGGGGAGGACCATAATGAAAAACCTCACCTATGTGGTAGTCATAATGAGGGTACTGGCGTAGGTTTCCATACTCTTGTGGAGTGAGGAATGTATTGATATTGTATAGGCAGTACTCCCCCAGAGTGAGGTGTTGAAAAACACCTTCTAAGGGATCATTAGTAGATACGTGGGTAACGAGGATAGATGAATCACTAAATGATTGGGTAGGAGGGGTATCGGTTGGTTGGGAAGTAGATGGGTCAGCTGCAGAGACTACAACAGTAGTAGGAATAAGAGAGTTAGGTTTGGGAGAGGTGGCAACAACATTGGTGGATGAGGTCCTGGGTGAAGGAGAAGTGGGGGTAGTGGTAGATGCCTTGACTGGTATAAGTACATCATTAGGTCGATACAACATGTTACAAGTTTTGAATGGTGATGAGTCATTCGGGATGGACTAGGTGGGAGTGGTTGACAGCTGGCATAAAATACAAGGGTGTTAGTTTGGCTACAAGTCAACACCATGTGAATTAGTGTTGACCTGGTAAGGCTATATTATGTAGATGACACAGAAAACAAAAGAAGCAGAGAATGATGAAGTCTGGGGGGTGAATTTGGTCAGTGTTTTGATTAAAAATCAAACACAAAAACCAACGATGGTTAGTACAACCGATGACGGTTATAGGGGAACCGATGACGGTTACGATAACCGATACCGGTCACTGTGGAAAATTCCAGTTTTAACAAATGAAACATAATTGATGAATGTACATTGGGGAAACTGTATATGTCAGATATATCAGAATGTCGGGGATATAATGGTGTCCTGTGGACCAAAAATAGAAAAGAATAGATGATGAAGGTTGTTTAAGGTAAAATAACCAAAAGAGCCAGAAGCTAACACTGGTTAGGTAAATTGATGACGGTCAGATGTAAACCTATGATGGTCACTGGATTGATGCCAGTTACTGTGAAATTAGAAGAAATGCAGAAAAAAAGGATTTTGGTGAATTAAACTAAATGAAGGATCAACCTAGAAATCTGAGAATGATAAGATGAGGTCGTGACACACTAAGAAATAAATAAAATACTCCAAGTATGATGGGGAGTGAAAAAGGAAGAAGAAAAATGAATAATCGTAACTCACACCTCAAAACACAAGTCAAGAACAAAGCTAAGAAAAACACGTAATCCTAAAAGTGAATTTATGTTTGTTTTAGCTTATGCTATTAAGATCGAATTGTGAATTTAGAACAGATTTTTTAGTTGGGAAGGCATCCTACGAAGAAGGAAATCTAAAGGCAAGGTTTCAGGTTATCTTATGGCGGGGGGGGTCCTTTCTCTGAGGTGATGACTGGACAGAGATAACTAGCTGGGTGCTCACTGTTAATCCTTTGATCGTGTGATCATTGACAACTTCTTCCGGGATGGATGTTGTTTAAGAAGATGTGTAAATTTAAATTTGTGTAGTTTGAAAAAGAGAGAGAAGAGAGAAATGTGCTTTCTATGGTTCAATTACGTCAACCATCAACTAGGCATGACTTCCAACATATAGGTTGTCCTCATTTTTAAATGTGAGCTAATAATGCAGCATACAAGGATGAAATGCAATAAATTTTATAACCCAAATCAACACTTATATTTGATGAAGCAAATGACGAATAGGTCAAGAATGTGCTCTTTCACTACTATGCAAATGTAAGAAAGAAGGATGGGTTAGTTTTAAGCACCAAATGACAAATGTCATTTAGACAATTAGAAGAAAAGAATATTACGAGGGAGAAGATTAAATGTGTATTTTTCAAAAGGAAAGAAACACACACAAAGTTTCCTTATATGAAGAAAATGCAATGAACCCAAGAGAGGGTCCCACCAGGCGTGCCAAAATTCTTCACCGAATACTATGTGTACGTAAGAGCAAAATAGATAAGGTATGGGTGAGGAGGAATACATGTGAATGAAGGTGGAAGGTAGAGTGCACACATTCTGATTTCCTGATCCAATGCTGATTGTGAGAAATTCCTTTTTGCTAGGAGGAACTACCTATGAATAAAAAAAGACCACAAGAGGAATATTAAACAATATATGTTAATGGACTACCTAGCGTATGCTAGATCCGGGAAGTGTGATACTTCCTAGATGGCTGTCAATCCACTGTTTAAAACAACTTAATGTAAGAAATAATATAAACCAATAATGTCCTACTGTAGTTGATATGATTTAGGTATCTCATTCAAGTACAATAAGAAAATATAATCTAACATGATAGGTTATGATTAGATCTAGAAGTCAAATAGGTAAATAAGGTGGTTAGGACAGGTCAGGGTCAAGCTTTAGGTGATTTGGGTTGTTTGGGTAAATGTTATGAGGTTGTTGTTAAAGGAAGATTTACTAGACACAGAGACCGATGTCAGTATGAGTATGAGTGTGATGTTGGTTGAGAGGAAAAGGATGGTTTACCGATGATGGTTTGGGTTAACTGGCGTTGGTAGGGTCGAGCTGGTAGAAACTGAATATAATTTGGTTTTAGATGATTCTATGTGATTGCACAAGAGAATGGATAGAGAATGGTGAGGTTGATGGTAGTGTTAGGAATGCTCAGAGATGTTTGGAGTCAGGTATGGAGGGATGAGAGGTTGTAGGTGATTAGATGGAGGGATTGGCAGGAAGGTGAGAGGTGATGAGATGCAAAGGAGACTAGGACTCCCAAACAAGAGATAAAGAAACTGATCTAAATAAATATGGAAAGATGACAGATCTAAATGTACTTACTTGTACTTGCAGACCTAGTGGTTGGATGGAGGTGATTGTTGATCAATGGAACTGGTGGTCAGTTACCATGGTCTGTACTTCCTAGGAATGTTACTGTGAATTCTTTCCTTTCTGATCAGTGCTCAGTACTGGTTCAGGATGTATGGATGTGCAAGAGTGCTCTGGTGTGTGCTTGCATGCAGATCTCTCTTCTCCAAAACTCGAATAATTTTCCAACCTCTAAAAAAGGTTACCAAAGTGAATATATGGTAACTAATGACGATGGTTTAGGGTGACCAAATTTCAGTTTTGGGTTAACTGACGTCGGTTAATGGCAGGAAATCCTAGGTTTACCAAAATAACAGAGCTTGGCCATCTTTTTTACCAACTTTGTCCATTGTCGGGGATCAAAATGGAATGTTGTGCTTAGATAAGTGGACATGTGGTTAGAGGAAGAATAGGCATGTGATTTTAGGGTTGAACTAAGTCTTAGTTAGCTATGGTAAGTAGGACTAAGTCTTAGTTAGTTATGGTAAGTGGATATTGAGTCCTAGTAAAAAGGAAACATGCTAAC
Source organism: Taxus chinensis (assembly GCA_019776745.2). NCBI lineage: Eukaryota > Viridiplantae > Streptophyta > Pinopsida > Cupressales > Taxaceae > Taxus > Taxus chinensis. The sequence goes on from CM034151.1 coordinate 372,514,337, forward strand.
AATAGGTGTATGATGATGTGTCTAGGTGATGTGCTGGGGTGAGGTGTCTAGGTGAGGTGAAAATTATTTTAATTAAGGTAATTAAATAATGAATATGTGAGAATGTGCATTAATTTAATTATAGGTAATCAAATTAATATACATGTGGGGTGAAGGGGGAGTGTGACCCAAATTTTGTGTCTACACTTATCTTACTCAATACCAATGACATTATCATTGTTGTAAATGCAGATCACAGCATATTTACTTGATTTTACAACTTTATTACATCTTCCAAACCTAATCCACTATTAACAAACAAACGTATTTATCACCAATAAAAACATTTTCAACTTTAGCATCTACTCACTGTTTTCAAAACTATATTGTTATGTTCTAATATTAATAACACTTTTATTGAAGCTATCAGGAATAAAGTTGTTAAACACAATCAACCCACTTATTTTACTATACCTTGCTCCATACCTCCCAAGCTATTTCCATGTTCACTACTGCTTGTTTGCACTCTCAACTTGGTATTTACAATTTGGGTTTTCCCTTCTACACCTGCACTCTACCTAAAATTTTCTACATATGCTATCAATTTGTAAACACCTTCATGTTTTACAGGAAAAATTCCTAGCCTACTTTGCTTTAGCTGTAGACACATTTTAAGTTTATCTATAATAACAACGCCTTTCTTCTGAACTCCAAAAGATGACAATATTTATGATTCCTTCCATCTTTGTCATCGTTCTAAGATCTAACTACCTACGAAATTGGTATTCTCTTGCATCAAACTCTCTCCATCCATTAATGTCCATGTTTACTAACATTTTTACACATTAGCCTCCCTACATAAAAGACCCTCTCCACCATTTCCCCAATACCTTACTAGGCCAAAATATAATTTTGTCTATAACCAACAACCCTGTCGCCATTCATTGCTAATGCCCCCACTATTTAGGTGCCACTTTTACCATCTTTTTAATCATCTTGCATGCACATGGCCGCAATATACCACACCATAGTGAACACATACAAACTTACAATTTACACTAACATACCCAACACTACCTTACCATATGACATAGTTGTAACCTCAACCTACAGCTAAAATTAACTACATTCAACCACACTATGTATTTAAATAGATGCCTAGGAACTCCACAAAACTACATGCACCACAACAATAATGGAGCATATTATTCCAACACTTTCGACATCATCATTTGCATCAAGTTTTAATTCCTCCACCTTAAACAAAATCTACAGCTCTCATGTTCCCTCACGACTAGCATCCACTCGACATAGACTTGCTCCACTAAGAGCAACCACTAGTAAAATAAAAAGTTACAATGGTTTCAAAATTTGGTATAGTTGGTTGTGAAAGTACCAAAAATAAGTCAACCAACAAATGGCTAAACAACTACAACATGGTTAGCAAAGATATCAAAATAGACTCAACACCTTCTTGAAGAATGCAAGTTGTGCTTAAAACTATAATCCTCAATGCCAAAAGTAGGGGGAGTAAAAATAAAGGTCTCAAATATTATTTTAATAGAAGCATCAACTAAATCAATAACCTGATTCTCGTAAGTTACAAGCATAATTTCCTTGGAGAGATTTGTTGCTTTCGATGCTTTTTTTCTTGAAGTTCATCCTCCTTTGACCCTGATATAGAAAAGGGGTTGGAGTGAACATTAACACATGGGAAGTTGGCCTTTGATTCTTTATGGGATTTTTCCTCTTTCCCTTCCTACCAACACACTTACAATCCCTCTCATAATACTCTTTTTTGTAATAGTAGCACTCTCCTTTTCAAAAATAGCAACTATAGGGCAATCTTGAGCTAAGTGTCTATGATTGTGGCACCAAAAAAGAGATATTTTTGTAGTGTAGAGGTTGTTCAAATAAGACTTCCTCAAATGATTTTAGCCAAACTATATCGGGGAGAGGTTGGCTCACATCCATTTGAACACATTTTTTTGCATAGGCAATATTTTGTTTGCTACGAGTATCAGAAGAAATATAAGCCATCTCTTCAAAGGAGTTTCTAATCCTTGACAAGAAGGAGTCCACTCGAAAATGTGATGGTAAGTTAAACATTCTTATTCTTACCCATGTTATATTCATTATAGGATCTTCTTGTGAGAAGTTGAAAATTGGGTTTTGTGAGGTCATGAATAACCCTGATCTAACAAAAAACTAGGGTCCTTTTTTCAAATATGTTGGCTCTATCCTCCACAGTTTGAAAAATGGTGATGATGTGAACCAATTTGGATATTGATGTGCCATTTCACCTTCCATTATTCTAAAACCTAGGCGTGTAACTTCTTTTCACGAGGACCCTGACCCGAAAACTTGCATATTAAACCTTGTTTTGTAAGGGCAATCATTCCTTGTTTGATCTCACCATGGTCAAAGGTGATTATTTGGATCTTCCTTAGATGCTTTAATACACCTATATTTAATCCAAAGTTCTTCATTCTTTGCATTATTGGCATGGGAATTGATCTCTACCCAAATTTGAGATCAATGAGAATGAACATTTCCACCTAGATTTAACACTTGGGTTAATGAAACCATTAGAGGGAGTAGGTCACAAAAAAACTGTATGTAGCGTTTTGTGCTGAACTTGTTGTTTTTCCTATTGTTATGACTCGGTCGCCAAGCCTATGGTCATGAAAAACCATGACCTCCAGTTGTTTGAGCCCTATCATGCCCAAATTGTCATTGCTCATTGTTCTACCCTAATATCACTTTGAACTCATGCATCACAATTAATATTGCATATCACATATATTGCATGATTCATATTATTATTATTATTATGTAAAGCCATGAGAGGGAGCATGTTAGCGTAAATTTTTTGGTAGCCTCTAGTGTCGAGCTTGTTGCATGTCATATCGTCATGACTCAACTGCAAGCCTATGACCATGTGTAGCCACAACCTCCAACTATGTAAGCCCTAACAAGCCCAAATATTTTTTGCTCTATGTTCTTCCTTGATATTGCTTATGACTCATGAAACATAATAAATATCACATATCACACAAGTTGAATAATTATTATATTTTAAAAATCATTTGTGTGATTTTTATTGAAAAGTGTATCTCTATTATTAGCACATGAAAAGTACAATGTTAGTCATACAAAAAATGGGTGACATGGAACCAAACCCCAGAATGTGAATGAAAATTTAACATCATCATTGTCTCAACAAAAGACAACCACCAAGAAAGGCAGGCTAGTAAATTTTACATGGTATTAATAAAGACTTTTCAATCAACAAAAGTTCTTAGAACAAGACGTACAAAATAAAAAGCATCTAAAATGAAAATGGATGTAATTGGAGGTGGCGATGGAGGGGTATAAGGATTTCCTCCCTACCCACTACCTCTAGAGTGCTCTGCAAGATTAGGTACCCATTCCCATCCATCATTTTCTTAATTCTTTTCTTATTATTTCCGCCTAGGAGAAATGACAAGACAAAACCGAGGGATTTTTTCTAGTGGGGAGAACCCCAAGTACCACCACTAGAGTCACCACCATCATTGTCATTTCCATCCATATGAGGAACATCCTAGCTGTTGCCACGAACACCAATTTTTAACCAATTTCTACTTAGTTAAATAATATAAAAAGTGAAGTAGGAAGAAGTTAAAGAATGTTACATGTTGATTTTTTGAATTAATCACTAAAGATTAAGCATGCACATTCATAATAAACCATTAATACTTTTAACTATGCCAAAATGATATAATGATTGTTAAAAACACACAAACAGATAAACACTTAGCTACATAAAGTGGTGTAGAGGTGAATATGGTGTGCAAAGTGGGTAAAATAGTTGTTCTAGATTTGGAAATGTTTTATCTATGAAATTAGAACTCAAAATTGCTCCTGTGCAAAACCTACAACTCTATTTGGAATACGGTACAGTCTTGATTGATTTTGTATGGTATTGGACCTATGTACAGTGGGGTTCTAAAACTTTGTTTGCTCTTTATTTTCCTGTAAATGAATTTCATTGTTTTCGCTGAGGCTCACACAATTTTGACACCTCTTGTAATGACTTACAATAAATACAAACTCCATATACCTATAAAAAAATTCATGAAAGCATTTGATGATCAAAGGAGAACTTAGTGTGTGGGTGAGGTTGAACTGCCCTTGGTAGTCAACCCCTTTTGAACCAATTCAAGTGTTACAATACATCCCCTTGAGTGGGAGCAAGCCTTGTGCAGTTCTCATAATATAGTGCAAGTTGTGAATGCATATCTAAGCCAAACCCACGTTGGTAACCTTGTGCCTTTTAAAGAAAAGATAGTGGGCTAACTATCCCTTTTGTCCCTTAAAGACCTTTGACAATGCTTGGAATGAATTGCTCTTGTTGTAACACCCTGAATTGTTGTTACTTCCTCCTGAGCATACAAGTGTTGATATGTGATTTCTTTTGTAAAAAGGATGTGTTCCTTTGATTGAGAAGTCATGCTTGATATGTACTGTATATTCTTTGTAGATCTTTGACTGAGTCGGAATATGATTGGACTCTTTTATTTCTTTCATTTTACACCTGAGTTTAATCTGACCTCGGAATGAATTATGAAGTTATCCATCTATAAGACCTAGCCTTGGATCAGTGGTATTGATCCAAGTGGTGCTTTAATTTTATTCGTGATGAATTAAAATTACAGACCTTGAGCAGGTTGCAAGGTCTGGATGCATTGGATAAGCTAGTCCAGAGTATAACTCAGGCTGATCGTGTTAAATGAATTGGTTCCCGATATCGTGATATATCTGGAAGGTCTTGATCGTGGACCAGGTGATAATTCAGTTACATAAAATTCTATTAGCCTATTTGGCAGTATAGGAGTGAACCCTGTTCGTGAATGTATGTTGAAGGTTCTTTTTCTGAGCATTTGAAATGTTAGACCTAACTGGATTTGTTAAGGTTAGTAACCTAAAACTAAACCTAACCTAGGGGTTAGATTAGTGTTAATCTAACCTAGACCTAGGCTAAGAGCTAATGTTCTAAGTTAGTATCTATGTGCAAAGTGGTTATACTAGGTGTTATCCTAAATCCTAACCTAAGTTACTAACCTAACTATTGAACAAGGAGGAAGGGGACCTTTGGAAGGGTGCGAACCATGGGCGGCAGTTTCTATGTTATTAAATGCATGGATAAGCATGAGGGACAGGTAATTTGGTGGAGGTTTTTAAAACGGCTAACTAGAGCCGACGTGGCAGGTCGCCAAAGTTGGAAATGGTCTTTGATATGTATTTGTCCATCGCCAACTATGGCGGTCGGTGGCAGTGGAGATTGAGCGGGAAATTGGGAGTAAATGCAATTAATGAACTCGGTAGTCGAGCCCGGATTTCACGGGAAGGCATGCAAAATGGAAAGTTAATGGTTTGTTTGGTTTTTCTTGAGCTCCGGTTTTCCCTCTGTCTGTTCACTGGTTCATCGCACCAGTCTTCTTGGAGTTGCATGGCAAGTATGAGCGTAACTAGCTCTTTTCTCTGGCAAGGAAAATATATAAGTCATGGAAGTAGCAAAATTTTGTTGGTGGATCTAACTTGGAAAAGAAGGAGAAGGTTCGAGCTCTTTCATTGGTCTGCTTTGAAATTTTAAGCAAATAACCAGGCATGTTAGGCCCTAACCTTTAAAAATCTTGCTCTCTTTCAAATGATTTCATTAGAACAACTCTGTTCAAATGATTTTTGGAATTAGATGATTTATATGGTAGCCTTGTGTGATTTTGTCACTGTATCTTCTTGCTGGTTTGATTTTGTCGAGATTAGGCCTGCTCTGTGAGAGCCCATGAATTGTTCTCTTGATGGGTACATGCCTACTGTTGGAACTTGTTGATAATGCTTACTGTTGATGATTGTTGTTGATACTCGCTGGAAAGGATACTGATGGACTTTTTGTTCAGTTGTTTGGACTTCTTTGTAAGTTTTGTCGAGATTATTAAGGTAGTGGTTATTGAATCTTGTTGGGGTTCCGCTATGATATTTAGGTTTTGTTGAATGAAAAACTGGCTGTGTTTCAGTATTTATTGCGATCCTGTGGAAGTTGTTTCTCCCTCCCTTGTGTTACAATTACGGGATTTAACTCGATGATAGTTTGCATTATATTTATTATATTCAAAACAAATCTGTGGAGTACATTGAATGGTTCGTATATTATGGTCCACTGTTGAGGCTATATATATCTTTGAATAATGGAATTTGATTTTGTTGGAGTCCTGAAGGAGTAACAGGTATACAACCTCTGTTATTTTGTAATGAATTTTTGGTACAGACTCTTTAGTGTACTTTTACGTTTCCTTTCTGTGTAAGCTTGAGTGAAAAATATGGAAGAGGCTCAGTTGGATTCCTTGTTACGAATTCAGTATTTAGCTTTTGAATAAGCCTGATTTTGAATGTTTACCATTGTTGGCACAGTTTGAATCATTAACTATTATTTATCTTGTATACTGTTGTTCGGATTCAGTTGAATCTTTGATAGGTAGCCAGTGTATCTGCCTCTATTTAAGTCTGTTTGGTACACTGTTGTTTTTTACACTATTGGGATTCCTTGAGTATTGAATGATATCAAGTATCGTGGCTCTGTATAAATGGGTCGTGAATACCATACTTCAAACTCTGAATACGTTCAGATGTGAATACAAAATGTTATGTTTCCTTTCTGATTATCCTAGTTTGATGAGGCTGTGCATGTTACAGGAATTTTGTATGATTATCTCTGCATAAGTCTTAGTGAAACATCAATTTCAAGGAGTCTATTGTTGATTGTGATAAAATAGAAGTTCTTTGATTTCGACCTTGGGTTTAGAAGCCTTACAGTGTTTATTAGGGACTAGAAGGGGGCTGTAGGTTGATGTGAGGGATTGTAGTCGTGTTTATGTATTCTGTAGCATGACTATCCTGCCTTGAGCTTGACTGAACTAAGAAGCCATCGATTGCACCTCAACAGGCGATGTGGTGAATATTTTCTTGTTTTCCGCTTCATGTGGAAGGTCTTGTGGAGTCTGTTTGGTAGATGGTCATCAATGTTTGGCGTGAGAGCTACTGTACTACTGGATAACTACAGTAGTTTGTTTTATTTGATCTTTAACAAATCTGTGGTGCTTATGGCGGTCTCGTCTGTTATATCCGCATGTGTTTAAGTGAATGCTTGTCTCTTGGAAAGACGGTATAGTCATGAGCCAGTTCTGAGGGAAATATGTATGATTCATTTATTTCTCTTCTGTTGTAAAGTATATGTTGATATATATATTTTTATCTAACTGTGGGAACTGTTTTAACTACTGCTGGAATCATGGGTTGTTATGATAGTCATTTTACTTTGATGAATGTAATGATCTGTCTGATGTTTGTTGTCCTGGGGATTCAGATGGATAGTTGTCTCAGATACTTTTGTTCTTCTTGATCCCTAATATTATGATGAAATATGTTTACTTGTTGGGTGAATTGATCTCATTTAAACAGGGTGTTTAATGAAAACAATTGATGGATTGCAATTGTTTTAAGAGTTAGTGCTTATCATGCTCAGTTCATCGAACTGACCCATGTTGACAATGTATTGTAGATGGATGCCGTAAGTGGTAAAAGCATGCAGATCTGATAGGATGATCAGATTATTTAAATTTGATTTTATGTTGAATTACAGCTTGATTTTCTAAATGTACTATATGAGGAAATATGTTCTTCTTCCATTGAGTATTGTATCAAGTATGCTGAATGCATAAAATGTATTTGTTTAGCTTTGAAAGGAATGGAAATAAATATTTGTTACTTATGTGTTTGTATTCTTATATGATAGTTTGACTTTCTTCGGTTCAAAAACCTGGAGGGCATTGTTATCATTGTAAAATTTGGAGACTTTTGTGATTATCAATGTAAGCTTGCAAGAATATGTGACTGAATACTTATGATTGTTTAGCAATTCTAGTATGTTCTATCTAAAGCTAAATTGAAATATAGATCACTGTCTTTCTGAAAGATAGGGTTAAAATATACCTAAGCAGAATGCTAAAAAAGCTGAATTAAATTATTAATCCCTAGTCTTGATTATGCTAGGAAAACATTAAATTGGATTCTTAATCATTATATCTTGATACTAATAAGTACGATATAAATTCAGTTATGAGAACTGATATAAACCTAAATGGGGTTCAGATGGCAATCTCATGTGAAGTTTATGAGTTATTGTCCAATTTCGTTGATTTAGAATTATGTATATTCTATGAACTCCTTGATGAGACCTTGGCCTTAATAACTTCTCTATGTAGTGAGTTTTATTGAGAAAGGTCATTCTATGATGAGGAATCCAGGGATCGGGAAAGGCTAACCTTAGGGGAACGTCTTTTAATATAATATAAACTCAATGTGCATAATGCTTATTAATAAGTAGACCTTTTCGAGGCGGATTTAAAGGTTGACGGCACAAGTCAACTGCAAGGTTGTACCTTCGAGAAGATTAGGATCTCCTCAAAGATACAATAATGCAGGTGACTTATGATGACACCCTTTGCATTGATCGTTAAGATTTACACCTTTAACTCGAATAATTTACTCTGGGACAGATTAGGAATGTGGTCACATTATATGGCTTCCTAGGAGACTCAAGGTATCTTGACACACTGGTTCAACTAGGGTTGACCCAGTATGTCATCTTATCCCTAGTCCTCGAGTGCATCCATATAACGTTGTCACCTTACTAATCCGTTTCCAAGTGAATAACTTGGGATAAGGAGGACTAACAGAAGTCAGTATAAGACATTCTATATAACTTAAGAATGGGGTGAAGGACGTATTCCAGATTGAAGAATATGCCGTTAAGTAATACGAGACATAAGCAGTATGTTTCAAATCTTTGGCCAAAGTATCGCAAGCTATTGATTGCATTGTCCTGAGTCACCTGGTCTAAGGGATGAGATGCCGATGAATAATGGTAATAATTATTCAGTTAGGTTCCTTGGACAGAGCATTCTGAATCCCAGAATAGGGAAGAGAACTGCAAGAGTGATGTGTTAAATAAAAATGCTAACTCTTATTACTCATGAATAGATCGGTAGATTGCCGAGTCATGGAATGAATAGATCGGAGGTACTCCGAGTCATTACAGCTGCATATGGTTATCTGTATAAGAATGGTTATTTGATTTGTGAGTTCTAAATTATGTATTTAGAACCTGGAAGCATTTATCAAAAAAAATAAAAATTTTGACTTGTTCTAATGTATAAAATGAGGATGTTACACTTGTTAAGATATGGGTCTAGGACCTTTGAACACTTGGAAATGGAGGAAGCTAAATTCTTGAGCTTGGTTTGAGTGTTTTAGATTTGTGTGGTGACTGCTCTAATCGATGTTCAACTGCTTTAGAAAAATTTAGGAGAGCCTTGAGTGCTTTAGTGTTGATATTTACAATTGGGGCTTATAATAATGTCATGTGATATATAAAGTGCAATTGACTTGCTTATATAGGCTTCCATATGTTAAACATTCACATTAATGTTGACCTAAGAAGATGAAATGACACGCATAAGATGTTCAAACTAGAAAATGATTTATAAGATGGAAGGTTACATAGATGTACAAGTTGATAAGGACCATACCCCAATATATACCTATGATGTTCAAATTTGGATGGGAAACTAGTGGTGAAAAATCCATAGTTTGGGAATAATGCCTAGAGATGGATTCCTAATTTAGATAATTAATATTGCCTAGATGAATGACATAACAATGTATAGAGATGAGAAAGTCAAGAGAGAGAGATAATGATTGAGCATATAATGTGAGCATTTTCCCTAGCATGAGAACAAAACTATAGTTATCGTTTCCAAAGGATAAGTTACCAAATTTGAGTTTCTACATTCCCCCCTTAAACTGTGGAATTAAAAATTACATACTTAAAGGAAAAACATACTTGAGTGTACATACTTTTTTCTTCTCTCGATTGGTATTGTCCTTTATGTTAGTGTTGGTAAAACCTACAACACAAAGTGTAGTCAATGTGTAGAAGAAATTGAATTGTAACTCAAATGTAAATAATGCTTAAAACTTTGAAAATTTGAAATTATGCATAGTAAATAAAAGAGAAACAAAATATGGAAGGAATACACCTATTTTTTTGGTAGAGGGAAAATCTCATGTTCTTGTTTTACTTTAGAGATGTTGATTTATTGTTGAATTGTCAAAGGATCAGTGGTGATTAGTCCCCAATTTTTTAAAAGGAGAAACCAAAATAGGAGATGGAGTTGAGCATGCACAACCCAACACCGAAGAATAAAGGTAATGAAGAACCCTATTAAGAGATAATGACAATATAAAAAGTATCTAGCCACCCTAATATCTTCCCACATAGCCGTTATAGATGGATCTAAGTCAATTTGATAAATATAACACAAGGTCGAAAAGGAATGAATGACCTATGCCCCCACCATGTGCTATAAATTTGAGTACGATTATGCAAATGTTAATTAATGTAAAGGAGAAGAAGGTAAATGCCCCAAAACCCTATACATGTAACTTTATTTGAGCAGTGTAATGGAGAAGGAATAAAGTACTCATGTCCCTTGTATTTTGCTTTGAATTGTGTCATTTGTGTTGCCTATATACCAAAATCCAGTAAATAGATACATTATATGATAATGTTGGAATTTTCTGAGACTTTTCCCCTATTGTAGAAATGTCCAACAAAGGGCCATATTATACTATGTTCATGTCACTGGCAGAAGGTTTTGAATCAATGTGATTCCTATCACTTTTTTGTATTTGTTCCTATTTTGGAGGACTTGTACCCAATACAAACTTATGTCTTTGTCATGTAATCTGCATGTACCAGTTGTAGATGTAGAATATACCTTGATGAATGTCTCATTTTTTTGAGGTGTGGTAAAGTGTTTGAGTGTTCAGCTCAAAAGAAATGATGTTTACCCATGCCGAATAAATATGATAATCTAAATTGGATCACACAAAAAATTGGTGGCCATTTTCGGGATCATATTCTTGTAAAAGGGATTGTGCATGGTGGAGACCATGGTGCACAAATAAAGTAACACACAATAAGCAAGAGTAGCAATAGTAAATGTATATAGAATAAAACAAGTGAAGAGACAAAAAAATAGTCAATCAAGACAACATAAGAAATAACATGTAAAGGAGACAAATGAAGGCGTAAAGTCATAAACACAGGACACCCACGGTATCACAAAATAATTTGAGTAAGGGAACGCATGCCATATACAAAGAAGTAAGTGTACACAAACAATAGAGTTATAAAACCACAAACACGGGATACCCATGATGTCGGAAGACAATATAAGTACTTATGATACATATAATAAATAGTAAAGTAGTCAAGCAATCAAATAAGAAAGCAATGTAGCAATCAAGTATAGTAAACAATATTGAAAAACACATAGAGTGAGAGAGGTTAACATTACATAAGACACACATGTCCTTGTTATCCCAAAAGACAACATATACATAATATAAGTAATTGATCATGATCAAAAAGTAACTATAATGAAACAAATACACCTATATAATGTAGGAAACACCCCTAGATGATCAACGTCACTAAGAAGGGACTGGATTGACACATGTTATCATGTATCAATTTGTGTGTGTCCTGCATCAAGCTCAACATACCTTATGAATGCATGTATGTAAAGAGGATATAGAAAAATATGTTATATATCAAACCACTATGACAAACAACATATGTAAGATAAAGGGCTAACAAATCAAGTCATATGTAGGTCCTGATTTTTTATTTTTGCAAATATTTGAATGTTTTTACATTTTGTGATTATTTGAATGTTTTTTTAATATTTTGACATTATTTATGTATAGAATGGAAGGTAACATAATAATTTCTCAATGAGGGGATCATTAGGAGGAAGGATGGACCCATAAAGTGAAGGAGTCTTGGGCCTTAACTATGTCATAGTAGCAGAAGGATAGTCTTGTATAACCTGTGTAGGAGACATAATATGTACCGCAAGAGACCTAGGATGGAAAGACTCACGAGGATTAACATGTGAATTAGTGGACCTATCAGGAGGTCTAGAAGGAAGATAACCATTATAAGAAGTGTGTGAAATGGAAGACTTAGTAAGAGGCCTAAGAGGGAGAGACTCACTACAAGTAGTATAAGCCATATAAGACCTAGTAGTAGGCCTATGAGGGAGAGACCCACTAAAAGAATAATGTGCCATATAATACTTGGAAGGAGGCCTAGGATGGAGAACCTAGTAGAAGTAGTAAATCATTATTTATATCTCAAAATGTAATGTTAGGTGCCTGAATGACTTTTCATATAATTTTTAGAGTATTGGCAAGAAGGAACTATCATGGGAACTCTTCAAGAGGATGAGGTGGTGATTATGCTTGAGTGTTATATTTGGTTGTTAGTGCATATTTATACTTAACAACAAGATGTTGAGAATTAAGTAACATGTCTAAATAAATAGAATCATTGTCATCGATGGGATTAAAATCTAGTCGACGTAAATGTTTGTCTGACATATCAAATTGCTCGTCATCAGTAAATGATGACATAATGATGAAATGATTGCTAAAAACATATAAAAGGATAAGCACTTAACTATACATAATGGAAAAGAGATTATCTAGGTGTGCATATTAGGTAAAATAATTATTATGGATCTGGAAATGTTGTCTATGAAATTGGAACTAGAAAGTACTCCTATGAAGAACCTGTAACTCTACCTAGAATGTGATATAGTCTTAACTACTTTTGTATGGCCTTGGACCTTGTTGGTGAAATATATTTTTAGGAGACAAATTATATAATTTCATCAATGCTCGTGGGACAAATTCCCTCTTCCTGGGAATGGAGAGGCTCCAATTTATTTAAAGTTGGAACAATGTATACTAGAATAATATCCAAGGTGGCTAGAGGCCTGAAAATGTATATAAACACCATTATTTTGACTACAACAATAGACTAGAGAGGGAGAATATTTTAGGTAAGGGAGGGGAGAGAAATGAGAAGGGGAATTGTATTAATGAGATGAACTCATATTTCATCAACTACAACTCATAGGTGATTCCAATTTGAATTGGAGGAAATAGGCAAACACAACACACCATCATAACAATATAATGAAATGGATAATGCAAGATAAATACATAATATTATCAAGATATATTCATTCCATAAATGAGGCATGAAGTCCTCCAACTTCTTACAAATTCCACCATGTTCTCAAATGAGTGAAAAAATGAGAAATGGAGGAAATATTAATGCAATAAATAGAAGAATACAACTTGTTAGAGAGAGAAAAATATGATCCTTTGGAATAGAGAGAGCATTCCAATTTATGGCCAAAACAAGTGACTCCTCACATTCCCATGTGACTTTTAAACTTAAAGTGTAATATCAATGAAGAAATAGAAACTTTAAGTGAATTAAGTCTTTTTAATAAATGTTATTTCTCAATGGAGAAATAGAATGTTACAGAGATAAAAGAAGAGAGATTTTTGATCAAAATAAGATGATTCAAGATGATGTTCTTATCTTCTCCCACTGTACAGATGTATGTTACAATTGAATAGGATATTCTTCATATGCTTATTTGATTAGAGCATGTATCTTCTTAAACTTATAAAGTATGTTCCCCAGCTTATCTAGAACAATCATCTTTGGTCATACCTTAAAAATCTCTCTTTTAAATCTTCATATTTGTGAGCAATGACAGGCTACAAAAATCAACTCTTTTTCACAAACACGATCTCTTATCTCAAACATGAGAAAACACTTATCTTGAAATAATAAGGAAGCATGCATTCACATCATCCATGCCCTAGAGTTAATAAAAAAAATCACACCACGATCTCTCTTGGATTTGATATTATCAAAGATTCTTAAGAATTCTCAATGGAAATGTAACAATGCTCTAAATGGAAACGTTTCCTCTTTGTGAGATGGAATCAAGCACTGACTGAATGGACAATGTATTCTTGAAGAATAAGATTACTTCCCACTATGTCTCCTAAATAGAGGATGGTAAGGAGATTGAGAATACACCAAAACCATGGTTTTCATCATAGAATCCTTCAATTAATTCAAACAAATGTTTCATGCTCAATAATCCTCTTGTGCACTCTAACAAATGAGTTTTTATTCCTATTCAAATATTTTCAACAATCCCCGATGATGATTTTGGTTGTAACATGAATGCAGTCACAATGGATGAAGGCATCATCAAAAACAATCATGGATGGATTTATTTAAAAGGTCCTTGAGAGAAGAAGTGATGCTCCAATTTTGATACAATTCTCTCATTGGGATCAATGGGAAAGTGAAAAATCCAATGAAGGGGGTAGAATACTGTGAAAAAATTAGTCATCCATATCACCAAAAATATTCCAATTCATCATGTAAGAGATATATCAAATGAAATGTGATTTTAAGAGGAACAATTACTCCAAATTTCAGGTAATTTGGCTTGTTGAGTCATTGGGAAAAGGTAGAAGCGTTTTCAATTGTTTTGGGAAAAAATTGAGATTTTAATGAGGTTTTCAACTGAAAAATTTATTAGATCACCATGAGAGCAATACTTATCCAAATCACATGAGACTTGATATGTTAAAAGGTGTTGTCAAGAATAAGGGATGCTCCAATTTTTACAAAAATCTCTCGTTATAAATAACAATAAATTACAAAACAAGTTTTTATTGTACAATGAGTTTTTGAATAGTTTTTGCAAGAAAAATGGATCAAATCACATAAAATTAATCACTTCACTTTATAAAATGAGAAATGGGTAAAAATTAATTTTTTTTTGAGGAGATTTCATGGGATAAATTTCATAGAATTTGGCTTTAGGAATCACAAGATATGAGATTCAAATTTTTTAGAATAAACTAAGAAAACAATGGTTTTTTCTAGCAACAACCTTTAAGTGGGGAGATAAAAAAACCTATTTTTTTACATCCCTTATATCATGTTTTTTGAAGGATTTCATGTGTAATTTTTTGAGAGGATTCAACCTTGGGAACTCAAGATTTGATAAAATCTTGTTTGATCACAACAAGGGAACACAACTGGTTTTCATGGCCAAATGAGAGGAGAAATTAAGTTTTCATGATGTTCCTCATATTCAATTTATCTAATTTTGTCTTGGGGTTTTGGAGGGAAGACATGGAATTCAAAAATTCTCTTAAGTGGTGTAGAAGTTTTGGCTTTACAAGTGCAAACACAAAAATTTGCCCCATATGTAAACTCATCCTTCAAAATGCACTCTAATGGGAAGAGAGAAGAATTTGGAATACACAGAGAATTTTAAAAGAGTTTCAATGCATGAGGGGAAAAAATGTTCCCAAGGCCTTAGGGTTTGAGAAAAACCACAAAAAACAAGCCAAAATTATATTTTCAAGCTACGTTTTGGCAAGTGGGATTGACCAATCAAGTTGAGGCGCACTTATGAGGGTGGAAAACATAGCACTCCATGTGAAAGTTTTTTTTATAATTCCTAAAAGGCCTCCATGATGCATAAGTTTTCCCAAGTCAATTAAGTTGTTGACATCAACAACTCAACAAATAATTAGAACATAAAGTGCACTTTAGGGTCCAAAACCAAAACTTTGAGTTTCTGGGGGTATGATATATGGTATTGACTGGAAATGGACCAAAGAATTCAATACAACCACTTAAAAGACTTTAAAATGCATTTTTTTAGTTTTTATCAAACTCACCTTTTTGGTGTAGGAAGGAGCATCAATGAGTTGAGCTATCATGGGAGCCCGAGATTAGTAGGAATAAACCAACACTTGGACTATGAAGAGGACTTAATGAGATTTTGTTATGCCACTAACCCTAGGTCATATATTTATATATGGATAGATGACTTATGGCTAACATAATTGAGACAATAATGGAACTATCTTGAAGTTGTGGGACCTTGTGTGCTTGAGACAAATCTCCAGAGAAGGCCGGTTCCTCTATCTATTTCTACTGCTACTGCTACTCCTAATGCTGAAAGGGAAAACTAAGCTAACAATGCCAAGGGACCAGGGATAGAAGGATAACATGAAAGGAAACTACACTAAAAGGTGATAGCACCATAAAAAGAGGGATGAACACTATCTGTTCTGAGTGAAAATGAAGGGAAATGCATGAAAGAAGGCTAGGCACGTGTAACACAACTAAAACATATTTACCATATCAGTTTCATGGAACACAACTAGAAAGGGAACTGCAAGGGACATAGAATGACACAAAACACAATGTAAAAGAAAGGCAAGAAGAAAGAATACAAACACGCTTAGGAAAGAGAATAGTCACAAAACGATGCTTCCATTACTTCCAGAAATGCACAAAGTTGTTACAATGGTGAAAGAGGCTGATATCCACATGCACGAGCCAGATCTAGAGGTCTATGACTCAAAATACAGAAAATATGAAGTCCTTAGCAAAATGCGTAAGGATCCAAAAATGTCCAACATAACAAATGAGCCCAACTCTTACATTTATAGATGAATTCATGGAAGAAGAAGAGAAGAAGGAGGGAAAATTTGAATTTGAAATGCAACCACCAACAAGAAGCATTTAATGCCTACAAATCCACTTAAAAATGTGTCAAATGTGTTTCCCCAAGTCTGTTTGGCATGTTGGAGAAGGAAAGAGGGTGGATTAGATCAAATCAGGTGGTTGGAGCAATCAGATCTACTCATTAATGCCCAGAAAGACATTTTCCATTTCTCACCTACCAGATCTGCCAAGAATTTGAATTTGAATGTCTAGCACTATAGCCTATGTCAGCAGCTATCGATTGAGACTAGGTGTGCGCCGATCAGAGCTCTATAGAAAAAGATATGGTTATCAGAAGTTCGTTAGGGGATTCCTGCATATGTAAGACACGTGGCGCGCATGGATTAGTTGAAAGGATGGCCAACTGTGTAAATGTTCTTATCATTTCTGCCACGTGTCACCCATTGATTTGTTGTAAGGATTCGACACCCTGTTGGTGCGCTTTAACAAGTTACTTGTGGCACACTCAAGCGTGTCAGAGAATGATGTGGCACAAAAGGCACAGAGGAGGGGCACAAAGGTATGCACATGTAGAAGAATGAGGCAGGAAGAGGGCAGAAGCAAGGCATGTGCAATCTTAGCGTGTGCGGAGGAAATGGGGCAAACTGATGAGAGGTGAATGTATGGTCAGGGAACAACTATTACAAGGTAATGTGCAGGGCATGTGAAAGGGGCAGGGACTTATCTGATTAAAGTAAGTGTAAGGCGTGTGTGCAGGATGAATAGTTTTTGGGAAGAAGGTGAATGCGTAGAAGATGCACGCAATGTAAGAGTGGAACAAAGAGGAAAAGGAAAAAGGAAAGGGGGGAAGGGGAAGCACGTAAGGGCACGTGAGGAAAAAATGACCAAGTGAATGTGCCAAGGAGACAAATGAGGTGCGCTGCCACTGTAATGAAGATCTCTGAGCCAGAATATGTATGTAAGTTGTCCAAATAACTAGGAGAGTTATTTGGATAATAGTTTTGGCAACTTTTGGGGCCATCTGCCTGCTAGATGAAGGAGATCAGTAGCCTAGAGCATCCATTGGGCATGGAGTCTACTATGTAATCATGAAATTCTGATTTGTAGCTTTGAAGAACTACCCCTAAAGTCACTTGAAGGATCATTTCTTGACTCTACTCCAGATCCTGCAAACTACTGAAAGAAGACCGACACCCTGGAAGCAAAAGAAGAGCGTGCAGGAAGCACACGAGAAGAAAGAACTATGTACAAACAAATAATGTGTGCACATGCACTTGGAGGAATTGAAACTACTCTAATATATACAAAATGATGTAACAAACTTAATGGAAGGGTTTGAGATAGATCCCATTTACTAGGATTTTCAGCATGCCTCCATCAAGATGAGTTAACTCGAAAGAGTTAGCCTCCTTGCATGAATTGATGATGTATGGGCCACTCCAAAGTGCATCAAACTTTGAATGACACCCTGGTTTAGCTCTGTCAGCATCCCATTTCAAAACCAAGTCCCCAACTTTGAAAGCTTGAGGCCTAGCCTTTCTGTCAAACCATTTCTTTGTTGTTTGTTGATGTTGTTCTAGCTTGATCATGGCAGAGTTCCTTGATTCTTCAAGATTAACCAGCTCTGTCATTCTAATTTCTCTTTGGTCTGTGCCTTCAAACTCTAGTTGTTGGGCAAGCACCAATGAGTTCAACTCCAGCGTCAAAGGAAGGGTAGCCTCTTTGCCATAGACAAGATTGTAAGGAAAAGTTCCTATTGCTTTTTTAATTATGATTCTATCTTCTCAGAGCATGTGTGAGACCTTTGTATGTCGTTGTTTTTGGCTAATGTTCATTGTGTGCTTCATAATCCTAATCAAGTTCTTGTTTATTAATTCTGCCAGACCATTTCCTTCCAGGGTAATAGTTGGAAGAATTCTTCAAATAGATGCCCAGATTTAGAGCCCAATCAGTGATTTTAGTGCCAAGGAAGGATTTTTCATTATCAGAGATAATGGTTTGAGGAATGCCAAACCTTGTGACTATACCTTTGAGAAATTCAAGGATGACTGACTCAGTTGATTCCTTGAGCGTGACAACTTCTGTCCATCTGGTAAAGTAGTCCTGTAGCTGTCAGCACCCACTTATGTCCAGTGCTTGAAGGTGGATTGATCATGCCTATGAAGTTGAGACCCCATTGTGTAAAAGGCTGATCCGCTTGGATTGGTCAGAGGGGAAGCACTATCAATCTCTTCTTTCCTACAAAAAAAGGTACATTCCTTACATTTTGTGACCCACTTGTGTGCATCTGAAAATAGAGTAGGCCAAAAGATACCTGCCATTATGATCTTCATTGTTGTAGTCTTGGCAGAGAAGTGTCCACCAGAGAATCCATCATGAAATTTTGCTAACACTTTTTCAGTTTGTGCACCGTTGATACACCTTAACAACATGCCATCAAGATTCTTCTTGAAGAGAAGTCCATCAATCAAAACATAAGGGATAGATTGTAACCTCAGATGTCTTCTCTTTTCCTTGTTTAAGCCAGGAGGGTATGCGCCCTTGGAAAGGAATGTGATCATGTCCTTCATCCAGTCGCGCACGCCAGGATCTGTATTCTGCTCAAGTTCTACACACGGGAGAGCTTCATCAAGAAATAATGAAGTCTCAGATTCATTGTGTGTGTCCTCAGCAAGCTGCTTGTAGAGTGCTACCTCTTACCAGCTTTGTGGATTTGATAGTCACATCATATTCCATGATTTTGGTCACCCATCATGCTCTCTTTTCACTGATTTTTGCTCCCATGATGAAGTCTCTAAAAGAAAAGTGGGAGACTAACACCTTGATATGATTTATGGTGAGCATAATCTTGAAGTTCTTGAGCGTGCGCATGATGGCAAAGACCTGCTTCTCCATGTGACTGTATTTTAATTCATAATCCTTCAGCGTTTGGCTAAAGAAAGCCACTGGTTGTTCCAACCCTTGTTCATTTTCTTGTGTTAGGAAAACAACAACACTCACATCAACACCATAAGCATAAAGGATAAAATCCTTTGAGTAATTTGGGTTGATGAGTGCTGGCAAAAGCAATATCTTGCTTGATTTTGTTGAAGATTTCCTTTCCTTCTACTGTCCATCTAAAAGCTATGTCCTTCTTGAGCATCAAGGTGATTGGCCTTACCAGTCCTGCAAAGTTAGGAATAAAATGCCTAACAAAATTAATCTTACCCAAGAAGGACTATAAGGCCTTTTTGTGCACCGGCAGGAAAAGAGCTAGGATGGCTGAAATGCGCTCAGGATCAATTGTGATGCCATCCTTTGAAACCACATGGCCCAAAATCTTACCCTGCGCCACAGAAAAATTACACTTCTTGGGGTTAAGGGATACCCCAAATTTTCTGCATCTCTCAAAGACTTTTTCCAGGTGCGCCATATGATTTGTGCTCTACTTTGAGAAGACTGTAATGTCATCAAGGTAAACCAAGATGAACTCATTGATGTAACCTTTGAAGGCAATGTCCATGGCACGTGCTGAAACATTATGCCTGCATTTGACAGACCAAAGGGCATCTTCTGATATGCATATGTTCCCCACTTGGTTGTAAATTTTGTTTTGAATTGATCCTCTTCCTTGACCAATATCTAATTGAAACCTGAATACCCATCTAAAATTGATAATATTTGCATGTTGGCCACAGTCTACAAAATCTGCTCCATTGAGGGTAACGGATAATGATCCTTTAGAGATGCCTTGTTCAAATCTCTGAAATCAACACAAAGTCTGATTTCACCATTCTTCTTGCCCATCGGAACTAGATTCGTGACCCAGGTAGAGTACTTGATGGGAAAAATAATCTTCGCCTCAATGATTTTGGATAATTCCTTTCTCATGAGGGGCTCTATCTTTGGATTGACTGGTCATTACTTTTGTCTGACGGGCTTGATACCAGGATCAAGGTCAATGGAGTGTTGAGAAACACTTGGATCAAAACCTTTGAGGTCTTCATACTCCCATGAGAAGATATCACTGTATTTTTGACAGAGGGAGATGAAGGCCTATTTTTCATCATGCATGCAAGCTTTACTGAGTAACAATTCCTTTTCACGTGCAATAGTGACTAGGGAATAGTCTTCTTGCGCATGTGCGTGCATATACTTTTCTTCACCCTTGAACTCATCATCAGGGCTAAACATTTTCTCTAAGGTGACCATCCCTTTAGGCAACTTATTTGTCTTTAGTTGTATTACTTGGTCACCATAACTATCATGCAAGTCATCTTGCATACTTGATGAGAACTCAGCTTCATTTTGAATGAACTGGATGATTTGTGTGTCACTGTCAAACACTTTCCAGCTGGTGTTGTTGTTTGGAATGGATGGTCTGATCACCATCTTAATGTGTTGAGTGTTTCCTTTGACAAAGTCCTCAGTAGGAGAGAACTGTGAACCAAGTGCGGCCATTTGATCAGCTTCCTTATTCATTTTGTGTGGCACCACCTGCATATTTAGAGCATCAAAGCTCTCAAGGAGGTCCCAAACTCTATGTTTATAAGCTTTGAGAAGCTTATTATTTTTTGGCACTTGTTGGTGACTTGGTGGATAACCAATTTAGTATCTCCAAAGATCTGCAACACCTTAATCTTCTTCTTTTCAGCAATAAGTAGACCATGCACCAGCGCCTCATACTCTGCCACATTGTTAGAACATGTAAACTGCAATCTATGAGTGAAGAAGAATTTCTCATCCTTAGGAGAAATGAGAATGACTCCTACTCCCACGTCATTTCTACTTCTGGATCCATCAAAGTATAACTTCCATAGACCAGGGTTCTCTTCATTTTTCTTGAGTGTGCATTGACAACATAACTTCTTCTTCAAGAATGCAGTAAGTACCAAGCCTGGTTTCATAAGCTTCCAATTCTTCAGCATATGGTTCAAATTTACAGTGCCTTTCTACCCACTCATCAAGTACTAGATCAGGAATAGAAGGTGGAAGAGGTTGCTCTTCAGGAACTGAAGCTTGTTCCTCTTGGATCAAGCAGTTGGCTTAGAGAGGGGATGGGACATATGACTCTACATGATAGGAAAATATTGGCTCAGCTTGTATGGTAAACTGGGTACCATACCTTGTCTTGAGTAACATATGGGACCAATCAGAAGACAAGTAACCACCCACTTTAGCAGTAAATATCTTGACAAACATAAGGAAAATAGAGGGGGCAGATCAATGATTGACACATCTTGAGTTATTGTTAGACTTGGACATGCATGGAGGGTTAGCTCAAGATCCTTGATGATTCCTAGGGTAGTGAAAGTTGAACCATGAGTTTCAATACTCCTTTTGTCAGGGGACTATACTTAAGTTCTAAGACATCAGCAATCTTCTTAGGCATGACATAGAAGTACTAGCACCCTGAGTCAATCATGTAGTTATGGACAATTGTTTCCTATGATCAAAGACATATAGAAGGGTGGGGTTTTAACAATTTTACTTACTTGCTTCTCCTCTTCTTGGAAGATGTTGATAGAAGCGCACGTGGCTTCTGATATCTTGGATCAGTGCTTGTGCAAATTTGAGCTATGAGCTTCATGTCAACAAGTTCCACTTGGGATGGAATGGTCAAGGACATCCCACATTGTAACATTTATGTTTGTCTTTTTCATTAGTCCACAATGTTGAATGGAAAACCCATTAAGTTGTGCATTTGAGGAATAACAAGCATCCTTGCTTGGTTTCTCGAGTACGTAGAGGCAGGGACCTTAGCTGGTGTAGAGGCATGACCTACCAAAGGAGGGGTGTGTTCCACTTCTAGAGGAGCTTTGTGTGGAGCCTTGGGTGTTGGAACTTGAGTGATTTTACTACTGGATGTCTTAGATGCTTCCTTTTACTTTTAAGGGTCTGTTTGTGCTACTGGAATTATGACCTACGCACCAGACTTGAGCATTCTCTTCTTGTATATTGTGTTGTCCGCAAATTGGGCACATGGTCTGCTTGTGTCATCTGCAACTTGGTTGATTACATAGAAGTCCTCAGTGCCAAAGAAATTTTCTTCTTAGAGTGATTATAACTTCCATAATTTTCTTAGGTACATCTCACTTCTGCTTGATTTAGCTCACAGAATAGAAGTGTTCTGAATTATGTAGTTATCTGCCTAAGTTTAGCGCTAATGTAAATATTGCTATGGTGTTATTTAATTCCATTTTAACCCCACAAGTGCTTATTCTTAGGAAATGGAAGAGAAGTTCCTGAACAAGTTGGAAAACATTGGAAGAAATTAAATGAGCAAGAATGTTCAAAGGAATTACATGTTCAAAATTATTAGCTAGCTTGTAGGTAAATTGAGGTACCACACCTTGTCTTGAGTAACATATTGTCACCAATTAGAAGAGGACATGTAACCACCCACTTTAGTAGTAACTTGGTAAAACCCATTGATAAAACATAAGGAATGTTAGAAAATCAATGATTGACACATTTTGAGTTATTGTGAAGCTTGGACATGCACTGATGGTTAGCTCAAGATCCTTGATGATTCCTAGGGTAGTGACAGTTGAACCATCAAGTTGTAGGACTCCTTTTGTCAGGTGAATATACTTAAGACCTAAGACATCAACAATCTTCTTAGGCATGACAAAAGTACTAGCACCCTAAGTCAATCATACAATTATGGACAAGATGTTTTCCTATGATCATAGACATATAGAAGGGTGGGGTTTTAACAACTTTACTTACTTATCCTCTTGTTAGAAGATGTTGATAGAAGTGTGCGGCTTCTGCATAGCTGGATCAGTGTGCAAGAGTTGTGCTAGAGCTTCATGCAACAAGTCACTAGGATGGAATGGTCAAGGTATCCCACATTGTAACATTTATGTTTGTCTTTTTCATCTACTCCACAATGTTGAATGGAAAACCCATTAACTTGTGCATTTGAGGAACAACAATATCACTGCTTGGTTGCTCGAGTACGGAGGTAGGAACCTTAACTGACGCAGAGGCTTGATCTACCAAAGGAGGGGTGTGCGCCACTTTTGGAGGAGCTTTGAGTGGAACCTCAGGTGTTGGTACTTGAGAACTTTTACTACTAGATGTCTTAGCTGCTTCCTTTTACTTTTGAGGGTCTGTTTGTGTTGCTGGAATTGTGACCTACGTGCCAGACTCGAGCATTCTCTTCTTGTATCTTGTGTTGTCTGCAAATTGGGCACATGGTCTGCTTGTGTCATCTGCAGCTTGGTTGATTACACAGAAGTCCTCAGTGCCAAAGAAAATCAAATTTTCCTCTAGGGAACTTCTAGCTTTTCTTGGTTATCTGCCTCTGGTGCACTCATTAAAGGTTCACAGCTGGAAGTGTTCTAAATCATGTAGGCTTGCACATGTATAGCATTAGCGCAGTGATACTGGATATGAGGCATATTGCAAGGAAAGCACCATTCAGACTCCTATGCCATGTTGTTTTGGACTGGGACAAGTTCCTGACTTGTGTTGGGTGCTGGAAGAGGTTGTGCAGGAGGAATAACTTGCAAAGGAAAGTGTGAATTAGCATGCCATCTATCATTCTGCTAGTTTTTTTTGTACCTTTGATTCCCATACTGATTTCACCAAGGTTGATTGCTTTGGCTTTGTTCCTGATTAGAAATACCTCTGTAGGCTTGCACCTATTGCTTCTCCAATGATATGACCTTGTTGGATAAGTTTCTAATCAGGGCCTTCAATTCATCATCTTCTTTTTGTTGTGCAGGAGAGTAGGATGTAGATGCAACTGGTTGTGTGCTCTGCACTGGAACTGGAGCAATAAAAGGTTGGGGCATTGGAGACATCTCTAGGAACAAGGGCACAGGAGGCCTAGGTGCCAACTTACCAGCCTGAATGAGACTATTTTTTGCCCTTATTGCAATGTTGTATGTAGCAGGTAAGGTTCTACCTCCCATGGATTGAATCATGACTGAAATGTCACTATTCAAATCCCTTAGATAGTACAAGAAAGCATGTTGGGATGTAGGCCTTACCACTTGAGGAATTATGTCCCAAGTCTTCTAGAATCTAATGTTGAAATTAGTCATCTGCTCATTAGGCGTGCACTTTGTTGTAGTCAGTTGTTCCACCAGTGATAAATGATCTGATTTATCTTCAAAGTAATTGCAAAGATTCATTCCAAGCTCATCCCAGGTAGCAATAGATGCAGGTCTTAGGCCATGGTACCATTGGAGTGATTTACCCTTGAAAGAGGTTGCAAGTAACCTGATAACAACATCATCATGTGTAATCAAATAGATAGAGAATACATTGGCCACATCTTGAATGTGTTCAACAGGGGTGACTTGATTTTCTCCTGTGAAGTATGGAATACTTTTGAGCATGGTTGTTGGCATATCATACTGAGCATTGAGATTGAATGGGCTTCCACCAGTGAAGCTATCGAAGTTCCTTAGAGGATGACAAGGTTGAAGCACCATGGCAGGGAACACTTGTCAATTTTAGGGAGGAGTAGAGTGTGCGTAGCATGTTGGAGACGGGGATGCATGTGAAAGATCTGATGCGTGTGTTTCTTGGTGAAAGATGGAGGTATTCAAAGGATCCTTTAGGTGCAAAACTTTGTCTGGTATGCACTCTTCTCATATAAGGCACTCAAGACTGCAAAACAGGAGCTCTCAACATGTTGGGAGTCGTCAGATGTGTTGAAATAAGCCTCCAAAGGCTGGAAATACTAAGTTCACACACCAAAACTTAGCAATATGAAATTTAAGCTTTCACTGCTGCTCCCACTGGGCGTGTCAAAAACTATTGGTCATCAAACTTGCACCCATGTCTCAGATCTAGAAGGATCGAGTCATTTGAGACAACAATGGAACCATCTCCAAGTTGTGGGACCTTGCGTGCTTGAGACAGATCTCTGGAGAAGGCTGGTTCCTCTATCTATTTCTACTGCTACTGCTACTCCTAAGTGCTGAAAGGGAAAACTAAGCTAACAATGCCAAGGGACCAAGGATAGAAGGATAACATGAAAGGAAACTACACTAAAAGGTGATATCACTAGAAAAAGAGGGATGAACACTATCTGTTCTGAGTGAAAATTAAGGGAAATGTGTGAAAGAAGGCTAGGCACGTGTAGCACAACTAAAACGTATTTACTAGATTAGTTTCATGGAACACAACTAGAAAGGGAACTACAAGGGACGTAGAATGACACAACAAGCACACAATGTAAAAGAAAGGCAAGAAGAAAGAATAAAAATGCTTAGGACAAAGAATAGTCACAAAATGATGCTTCCATTACTTCTAGAAATGCACAGAACTGTTACAATGGTGAAAGAGGTCGATATCCACATGCACGAGCCAGATCTAGAGGTCTGCAACTCAAAATATAGAAAATATGAAGTCCTTAGCAAAATGTGTAAGGATCCAAAAAATGTCCAACATTAACAATGAACCCAGCTCTTACATTTATAGATGAATTCATGGAAGAATAAGATAAGAAGGAGGGAAAATCCTTGAATTTGAAATACAACCACCAATAAGAAGCATTCAATGCCTGTAAATCCACCTACAAATCTATCAAATGTGCTTCCCCAAGTATGTTTGGCATATTGGAGAAGGAAGGAGGGTGGATCATATCAAATAAGGTGGTTGGAGTAATCAGATCTATTCATTAATGTCAAGAACAACGTTTTCCCATTTCTCACCTACCAGATTCACCAAGAATTTGAATTTGAATATCTAACATTATATCCTACGTCAACAGTTGTCGATTGAGAATAGGCACATGCCTATCAAAGCTCTGTAGCAAAAGATATGGCTATCAAAATTTGTTAGAGCCCCCTGCACATACGTAAGACACATGGTGACATGCACGTGGATTGGCTGAAAGGATGACTAATTGTGTAAATGTTCTTGTCATTTCTACCACTTATCACCCATTAATTTGTTGTAAGGATTCGGTGCCCAGTTGGTGTGCTTTGACAAGTTGCTTGAGGCACACTCAAGCGTGTTAGAATGACATGCCACAGAATGACGTAGAGGAGGGTGTACGTGAAAGAATGAGGCTCAGGAAGAGGGCAGAAGGAAGGTGCGCGTAATCTTAGTGTGTGTGGAGGAAATGGGTAAAACTAATGAGTGAAGAACATATGGTCAAGGTACAACTATTACAAGGTAATGTGTGGGGCGTGCGAGAGCGCCAGGGACTTAGCTGATTGAAGCAAGTGCAAGGCACATGCACACATGATGAATAGCTTCTAGGAAGAATATGAATGTACAGAAGATACGCGCAAGGTAAGAGTGGAACAAAGAGGAAAAGGAAAGGGGAGAAGGGGAAGCGCGCAAGGGTGCACGAGGAAACAGTGACCAAGTGAATGTGCCAAGGAGACAATTGAGGTACACGTGACTGCAATGAAGATCTCTGAGCCGAAATATGTATGTAAGTTGTCCAAATAAATAGGAGAGTTATTTGGATAACAGGTAGTATAATAGGGTATATATAGGAGTTAAAGCATAGGATATTATCATCATATTGAACACTTTAGTCTTATTATATGGTTTGGAGGTTTCCCCCCAAAGTGGCTAAGTCATTATTCTTGTATATTATGACCATTTATCTATATCTTAGTATTCTTTGGTGTTATATTACTACTGATATTTAGATCCATCTAAGTAATTCCATTACAAGTGGTATTAGAGTTGCGATCTTGGCCAAAATTAGGGTAACAATCCTAATTTTTTATTTTGTCTATATCTTATCCACAAGTTTGAATTTATAAACAAAGTTTTTACCAATTTTAACACACATTCCAAGTAAGGTTATTTGAAAATATCAAAATTTTGTGCTCTATTTTGCAAAATTTATCTCAATTTTATGATTTTTCATAAATTCACTCTATAGGCTACGAATTGTGGAATTTTTCCAAGTTATTTACATTCTCAGAAAGAGAATAAAAAATTAGTTTGAGTCTATTGTTTGAGTTTTTTCATATTTTCTCAATATCCTCTCAAACCCCCAAATGCTAAATTTTGACCTTAATCCCTAAATCGTACTATTCTAAGGCATCATAACAGTGCCTTCAACAAGAAACAAAAAGAATCCGGTCACTCTAGGTAAAACCCAAGACAAGGATGAAGTAATGGTTGAGGAGTTGGATTCAAAAGGGGTAACTATGGTATCCTCAGTTCCAAGGATTCACTTGGTGGATCATAAGGTGATCCAACTATAGTATGATCTACGAATCCTACAATTTGAGATGACTAGTAAAGGAGATGTAGAAAATATCAATCAATGATTGGATGATATGACACAACAATTCAGTACCAATCTAAAGGTTCATCATCATCTTCCAAATCAGCCACAACTCAATCCTTAGATTAACCAAGGCAGATCTTCAGGTCAAATTAATGGACAAACTAGCCATGGTGGATCTTCTAGCCATCCCAATCCAAATACTTTGCAGTCTTAGAACATAATGTCAAAAATGCAAATGAGTAATTTTTATGGAAAGGATGCACTCAATTTGATTAACCAAATGAAACATTTCTTTGATTTACATCAGATCCCATCTGGAAAAAAGGTGACCATGGCATCCTTGCATATCAAACATGACCAATTCATATGATATCAATGGTTATGTACCCAAAGGTAGAAGAATGGTCTCAGTGGCACATGGACAATTTTTATCAAAGAGTTGTAATTGCACTATAGTTCTTGTGTGTCAGAGAATTACTTCATCCAATTAGTAAAGTTAAAACAAATGCGATTAGTCAGGATTATGTTCATCAATTCCAAAACATATCCTTGCATGTGGAGAATCTTACAGAAGGGAATTTGAATGAACTATTTCTGAGGGGCCTTAAGGACCACCTTGAGCATGAGGATGTTTAATCCACTTAATTTTTTTGATTCTATTATCATTACACGTAATGGATAGGAAAAAATCCTTTCTGATGAAAGGAAAACATTAAAAAATCATAGCATTCCTACACCATCACTCCCTCAACCTACTAGACCGAATCTTCAAAAAATTGAAGAGAAATGAGAAAAAAGGATTATGTTTTACTTGTGATAGAAAATACAATAAAGGACATTGATGTGTTGAAAAGAAGTTTTTCTACATGGAGGCCATTGATGATGAAGTGATGGATGAAGAAAAATAAGTAAAGGTTATGGATGAACTATGGTTTGGAGATTCTTGTAAGCAGTGAAAAACTTAGCTAAAATGAAAGACAAGCAATACAAACACAACAAACCTTTCTCCAAGATCTCCTTTGCAAGCTTTAATGATAATATTGTTGAAGTATTATACTTAGAATATTTGAATAGTTGGATTGTGGGTGCTCTAAATTAATCTCTGAATGAAGAAGTGACAATGCTATGAGAAAATTTCGACATATGGATTGCAAAGTTGAATAGTAATTTTTGTAGAGGTTGGATGCATTTGCACAAATTTTTCAGGGATTGTAAGACGATGATATGGCCTATTATTTTTAATTAGAGGAGAGGCCATGGAGTGGTTGAAGGTTTTTGATGAGATCATGAATGCATATTATTAAAATAACATTGGAATAGGTTATAACGGTTTGAATGGATTAAATATCTATTGAGGGGCAGTAAATTTTTAGTTGGCAAAAATTTTGCATCTGGGAAGGTGGTTGTACGTGTAACTTTGTTGCTTCCATCTTTATAGGATTCTAGAAGTGAAGTTGAGTGGGGTGACTAGGATAGTGACGTGGAGTCTAAGTAGAGGATGAGTAGGAAAATAAACTTATTTCTATTTTAAATAACTAATTAGTTAAAGGGCGTGAGTAGGAAATTAACCATTTAATTAAATAAATATGCAATTAAATTAGCTAAAAGGTATTGAACTATAGTTTTAAAATTAATAATTAATTCTTAAAGGCATAATAGAATTAGTATAATTAATTCTAAAGGGATAGGGGTGATTAATAGGATAAAATTAATTAATTTTAAAGGGATGTAGATTGAACGATAGAATTAATTTAATTAATTCTAAAGGGATGTAGAGGATAATGATCTAGAATGTATTCTAAAACCAATTTTAGTGTATTATGCAAAGGATAGAGATAATTAGGAAGAACTAGAAATAGGTATGTATTTTTAGGGTGTCTAAATTTTCCCCTCTTTAAAGTGTTATTACGAAGTAATATCATTTTAAAGATAGTAGACACATGTAGATTAGTGAGCAGAAGACAATGAATCATTTAGATGCCCCAACAAGTTTGGATGCTAAATGGATGCCCCCTCAAGCAGATGGGTGACATAATAAAATGAGTGGAGAACCACTTGATAAGAAGAAGGGTAAGGAATAAAGGAAAAGAAGGAATGAAGATGGAAGGGCTTGTGCTCATAGCACGAGATTTCATTTAGAGAGTGAAAGTTAGAACAACCTTATTTTTTTGTTACACAATAGAGTTGTCACTGTGATTATGAAAGAATCATGATGTGTAACCCGTTATGTGCGTAAACAAACACACACACATCAAACAAAAGTGAAAAAGGAAAAAAACCCAATATACATAGTAGATGTAGGCACCATGATTATAAATGAACCAAGATGATAACATACTACTTGTAATTGGTCCAAATCTAAATAAGATAAAGCAAACCTAATATAGACTGTAAAATTAGGCATCATGGTTATAAATGAGCCAAAACGATAACGAAATATGTGCAATTGGTCTAGAAATAAAAAAAAAACAATGCAACACAACTTTGAAATAAAGACAATTAAGTTTTCCCCTAATGTGTTCCATAGTGATAAGTAAGTAGATTTGAATGCCCCTAAGCAACGATATATGTAGAGGGATAAGATCGAACCAAAGAGTGGAGTAACTACTCCTCGTAACACTCTTATTGGATCCCGTTGAAAATGATCATTTCCCCCAAGCACAGATGTTAAAAATGATTTAGAGAGAGTGAGAGTCAAGATTTCCCCAAGCGAGGATACACAAAAGGGAAATAATTAATTATTCCTTCCCCAAACAAGGATGTTGAAATGTATGCGGAGAAGATATTTTAATTGTGATAGTCGTAAGATAATTGGAACAATCACTAGGGTAGGAATAAGTGTTTGATGTCATTGATTGTGTTGTTTTTTTGGAAATTTTGATGTTTTTGTAATTTTTTAGGATTTATTGATTATTTGAATGTTTTTGATGAATATGATTTTTTTTGTTGATTTTGAGGATTTTTTTGATTGAATTTTGTGAATTTTGAATTTTTTTGATTTGTTGAATTTTTTTTTGAATTTTTGAAGAAAAGAGTAGCCACATGGTAGGGAGCACCTCTTTTCCCCAGTGAAGCATTGGTTTTCCCATAGTGAGTTGGAATTAGTTGATGAAAATACTCCTGCAAGTGAGTGAGCATCGTGACAGAACACCAAACAATCACATGAGAGATATGACTAGACGTAAAAAACAATCATATGGAGGAAAGGAAAAGAAAATTAGTGTTTGTTTGAGCATGGAGGCAAAAAAGAGAAAAATTAGGGTTAAGAGAGTATAAATAGAAGGGTGGGAAAGTTAGAAAACATCATAGCTCATTTGTGTTATTAGAGCACTTTTTCCATTTGAGTGAAATTTGAGCTTTGAACTGTGAGAGATATGGCTCACCGATCGCAGACGAAACATCAGGCATACCACATTCGAGAGTTCAGGTAGAGGCCATACGAGGGTGTCATGGTAAGTATATCAAATAACTTAAGTTTTTAATGCATTTATTAGTAGTTAAAAGTAGGAGAAAAGTTGAATTTAACACTAGCAAATGCACTTGGGTGTGTTAGCGTAGCCTGAGGAATGAGTTAGCGTGAAAGTATAGGTGCTAGCTTACAACCGAGGGAACGAGTGTGATAGGGAAAATGTGCTAGCATGTTACACACACTATCTTCACAATGAGGGCGTGAGAATTGATGTGCATGCATTAGCGTGAGTGCATTAATGTTGAAGTATACGAGCTAGCGTACAAGTGCATGAGCTAGCATAACCAAGGATGCACTAGCATAGAAAAGGGTGCACTAATGTAGCAAAGGGTGTACTAGCATCATCAAATGAATTTTAGAAGAATTTTTTGAGATTAGAATAGAAGAAAGATAATTTAAAAATGTTTTTGAATGATTTGCAAGAGAGACCGTTTGTGTTAGACGTGTGGGGCTGTCATGGATGGATGCACACATTTAAGAGGATGTTCACACGTGGTCGGCAACGACAGTTGGTTGCATTGTTAGAGGTGACATGGTTGTCATATATTGCACAATTTCCACACATCATACTAAACCATTATTTATTTACGGGCCTTTGCCGAGCGATGACACAACAAGAATCAAACATTCTAGTTGTCGATCAAGTAGATGACAATGACCTTAGAGGATGTGTATCAGATCCTTCAGGTGTTGATATATGGTAGACTGGTAGATTTTTATGGGAATGCCACATGGATATTTGGACACATATGGGATTTATTCTGTTTGGAGGATATACCCAAAGAGGGGATGGAAGTGCACTTCTATGAGTGCATGGATGATAGGATAGTATCCTGACTACTTATATATTTGATGGATCTTATCATTGGTTATTTTCCCTGATAAGATCAGGAATCATTTTTATCTAGGGTTGATATTTTTAGTGGCACAACTGATAGAGGATGAGGTCTTTGTATAGGGATCTTAGTGCATTTATATAGAGACTTGCACCTGATAGTGTACAGAGGCATGAGGAATCTGAGCCCAACTACACTACTTTAGATATGGGCATGGGACCATATAGCGATTTGACGATCAGTGAGTATTCTAAAAGTCAGATAGTTGGATGATCCATCATCCTTCAGATTGGATACAGTAGGTGTGGACCAAAGAGGCCATATGGGGGATATTATTTTCTATTGGTGTGCTTTTGATGATTGAAATTTATGTATGGTTACATATAGACCATACAAATTATATAAGTGGGTTAATGATGGTATAGATTTGTGTACATCGGAGGTAAATAATTTTATTATTGGCAGCCATAGTCATATCATGGAGATGTATAGGGTAGACCGGGTTCATAGACAACACAAGATCATATAGGATATACCTAGTGGCGATCATTGATACACGTGAGTGGCACGCAATACATTGGACTTTTGGCAGTGGATTAGGGAGTGACCACCAGGGAGAGCTTCTTTGGAACCATTCCATATGAGTGGGATGCTCATGCTTAGGTTATGGATTTAGACACTACTCTAGAGTATGTTGCATAGTATGCAATGATCATGCATAGGTGGATCACTATTCTACAAGCAACCATGTATGTGGGGATCATGGTAGCAATTGTAGGTGGGCCACAACAGATGATAGCTAGGGGTAGATTGGGCTAGGTGGAGGCTGAGGCACATAGACAGGTTTCTCAGGTTCCACGGGTTTAGGTGGCACATGGACCACAAATACAAGTTACACCAGGGCCATAGATACATGTGGCACAGGGGCCATAGTTAAAAGTAGCACAGGTACCACAGGTGTAAGCAACACAACTTCAAGTAGTTCATACAGCACAAGTACTGTAACAAGTAACATATGGTCATGTATCCCAAATACCATTCCAAATGTCACAGTAAGTTCTAGTACATATGTCATTTGTATAGGTGTAGGTACAATTACAAGTACCTTTACAGATGTCATTATTTCTACGTAGACCACCTAGTATATGTGTTGGAGTTGTAGGTGGAGGAGGAGAAAGAGATGGAGGTGGGGAAGTAGGAGGACAAAGTGTGGGACAACAAAGTATACAGATGCAACCACAGAAACATATATTATCTCTAGGACCATTAGGTGGATCATATTTCCACATTACAAGATAAGATGGATACTACTATATTACGGGGTGATATTCCTTTCATCATCGTTCAGGCCCTCCAGAGACAATTGGACCAAAGGATAGTCAAGTGGGATATCCTAAGACAACTGTTGCAGTAGAGGACTATTGAGAGAGGTAAAATTATTGTTCGGTTAGGTCAATTTATAGCAAAGCAGGATGTCATATACCGTGTGGAAATGAGAAATAGTATTAACAATGTGCTTTTAGATCTTGTTATTGCATCTAGGGAGGTAAGTTATTATAGATATTTATACAAGGCCACAGTCCCTAAGGGTCAGATAGCTCTAGAATTCAGTCAAAGATTAATTAGTCGATTCATTAGGTGACATAGGCATGTGAGATCAATGTAGATGCCCCCTCCTAGAGATAGACCAGACATTCCTGGCATGGGAGAGAGTCAGGGATGACTCACTTTTTTATGAGACATTGTATCAGTTTTGTATATGCCTCGTGATAAAGGCATAGTTTTGTAGATCGATACTCTTAATGGCATATGTATATGACATTTTTTGAGATATAGTGTACATGACATTTTTCGATGTTTATGATGTTTTGATATTGACATTCCTTGATGTATATAGTATGGAAATTTGACGCCAAATATGACAATGAGATGTTTTATTGCCATATGA
The DNA here is from genome assembly GCA_019776745.2 of Taxus chinensis. Taxonomy (NCBI): domain Eukaryota; kingdom Viridiplantae; phylum Streptophyta; class Pinopsida; order Cupressales; family Taxaceae; genus Taxus; species Taxus chinensis. The sequence goes on from CM034151.1 coordinate 372,548,312, forward strand.
ATTAGTTAGATGAGTGATTACATGATGATATACTAGAGTATATGGTGATGGTTTATTTATTTGATGTCATTGTTATAGATGGTATGATGATTAGATGTAGCTTAGCATGTATGTTTGTAGCTTAGATTTTGTGTTTGATGTATGATGATTATGGATATATGATGATGTTATATGAGTGTGTCAATTATGTTGTATTATTGCACTTTGTAGAATTAACATTGCGATGAAAAACATACACAAAATATTACAAAACGAGAACAAGAATGTAAACAAACCCCATACATACAGTAATTGAAAAACACCTTGATTATGAATAAGTCAAGATGGGTATAAAATACTTACGATATGCCCAAAAAACAAAGATAAAAATTAAAAAACAAGCCTAAAAATCAAAAGGAAAATGAGCTAAGATAACAAGTCACCTAGCAGTCACAAGAAATATAATGAGGACTAAACACAAGCCCAAAAGACATGGAAAAATAATTACACCAAGGCTCACAATGATCCAAGATGATAACAAGATACCAAAGATTGGTCCAAAAAAAACATGGAAACAAAGAAAGCAAAAAGAATAAAACAAAGCTAACAATGAGCCTAGTTATCTTACTTCTGTAATTGGTCAAAGAAATGCATGAGAATGGAAAACAAAATGCACACACACATTAAAAAATGCAACACAACTATTAATAATGATATTGTACTATCGCCCTAATGTGTTTCATAATGAAAAATGAGAAGACGTAAATTCCCCAAAACAAGGATATATGTAAGGGGATAAGATCGGACCAAAGAGGGGAGTAACTACTTCTCATGACACTCTTATCAGATCCAATTGAAGGTTTGATATGGAAAATTTATTTGATTGAATTTCCAAGCAAGGATGTATGTGAGGAAAAGCTTGAAAACCAAAGTTTCCCTAAGCGAAGGATATGTGTGAAGGGTTAATTGATGGTCTCACCCATAAGCACAAAATGCTTGTCAAGGGTAAGAAACATAATAGTGGTAGGATGATCTGGAATGATCATTAGGATCATAGTCAAATGGTGATATTGTCTAACTGTGTTGAAATTTATATATTTTTTGAGTTTTGTGAAACATTTTCTAAATGTTTTTGTATTTTGAAATGTTTTGTTTTTTTTGTGTTTTTAAGTTTATGTGATTTTTGTTGAATTTTTGTGTTCCAATGAAAAAGGAAATGTATCCTTAAACCGTATTAAGCATGGCACAAATGGACAAGCCTAATGAAAACCACAGGATGGAATACAAATGGAAGTGGGCGAAAAGGACCGGCGTAGCAAGAAACTCGCATCCTAACTAGGAGGAACACACAACACAAGACAATGTTGGATGAAACATGAAGCAGAACAGAGTGAAGGGATGAAACAAATGGTTGTGTATGATATGCCCTAGTACTAGGGATACTCTTAGAGGATTAGGAATACAACTTCTTCAGATGAACCGCATTCATGGAGTTTTTAAGCTATTTTCCATATTCATCAGATAATTTATATGCTTCAGATCCAAACTTGGTAGTAATAATGTAGGATCATAACCAGTTAGGTTCGAACTTGCCTTATTTTTCATGTTCTTTGGTAGAATTTTTCTAATTCTCTTTAAGCACAAGGTCTCCAATCTCGAACTGTCTTGGTTCAATTATCTTATTTTAGATTCATCAGATTTGATTCTAATATACTTTTAGGTGGTCCAAGGCACAAACATGCTTCTCATCTAAAATTTATAGCTCTGTAAGATGCGCTTGGTAGTAATATTATTCATGCACTAGATGTTGGAGTGACACATGGAGGGAAGGGAGTTCAAGTTCTATGGGTAATACAGATTCAGAGCCGTATATGAGGGAGAAAGGAGTGGTTCCAGTTGGAGTGCAAAATGATGTTCTGTAGGCCCAAAGGGTGGGATACAGTTGTGTGTGCCAATTATGACTATGTTTTGCAATGGTCTTCTCCAATATGGATTTGATTATTTTATTGGAAGTTTCATACTAGCCATTGCACTGTGGGTAGTAAGGAGTTTCCCATTGTAGGAAGATATGGAATTTTTTAGCTAACTCTTTGACATTCTTGTTTTTGAAGGATGTACCATTGTCTGTAATAAGAGATGTCAGGATCCCAAAATGAAAAATGATGTGGTTGAGGATGAACTTGGCAATATTTGACTTGGTGACATAGGTGAGAGGCATGGCCTCTACATACTTGGTGAAATATTTGGTGGTAGTAATGATAAAGGTGTGGCCATTGGATTTATTTTTCTAACTAAGTCGAGCCCCCATCATGAAAAAGGATAGGGTGAAGTGATAGGCTAGAGGGTGTGAGAAGGAACATGAATAAGATTAATATGACATTGACATGTTTGGCACTTCTTCACAAAATTATAGGAATCTGTCTCCATAGTTGGCCAATAGTAACCCGCGTGTAATATTTTCTAGGCCAAGACCATTCCGCTCCTATATGCACCACAAATACACGAATGAACCTCAACTAATGTCTGATTAGCTTCATCCTAATTGATATATCTTAAGAGAGTCTCATCATAGCCCCTTCTGTAAAGGGTGTCTGAGAGGATAGTATAGCTTGAAACACATTGTGCTAAGGCTCATTTATCAACATAATTCATGTTTATGGGATAGGTTTTGTCTTGGATAAATGTATAGATGTCTTGATACTAGGGGTTTAGAGGACCAACAATTTCACACAAAATGGTGGAATTCGGAAGGTCCTATGTGGGCACCAAAAGATGTTCGATGAGAAACTCGTTGTGTGTTTGATTTGTATCAAATTTAAGAAGGGACGTGATAGTTACCATGGAATTTTTTGCTTTATTTTTTGTGCGAGGAACTTATTCAAGTGTAATCAACCAAAAATAACCTTTGAGACTATTAACCATTCATTTATAAGGAACAATCCTATTATTCTTTGCATGATACTCTCAATTTACTTACTTGATTATCAAGAGATGATCTCCAAAAATGGTTAGCTCTTTAAGCCGCAAAGATATAACAAAGCCTAAACCCAGTATTCAAGCTTCATACTTTGTGATGTTGTTAGTGCATGGGAAACCAATGTGGTATGAATTGGGTATAACATCAATGTTTGCTGTTTGTAGCACAATGCTAGCTCTAGATCCATGGATATTGCAAGAGACATCAAAAATAAAGTCCAAGAAGGGATTGTGTCAATGTACAAGAGCTCTTCATCAAGGAACTCAAAGTGAAGTGGTTTAGAGCCTGACAATGGAGCTGTGACTAGTTTATCTATCAAAATTTTCCCTTTTATGGATTTTTGATTGACAAATTCTATGTAAAACTCACTTAAGATTACAATCCAACTAGACATTTAACCAGTCAAGGCAAGTCTGGAGAGTAGATATTTTAAAGGATCTATCTTGGCAATAAGATTTATTGTATGATTTAATAGTTAATGTCATAACTTATGAAAGGTGAATGCGATTGACAAATAGATTTTCTTAACTTGTTAATATTTAAGTTCATGGTCAATCAATGTCCTGTTAAGGTAGAATACAACTTTATCTTATATTTTGTCATTATGTTGAGTGAGAAATACCCCTATAACATGTTCTGTAGCTGATGTATACAATAACACAGGCTTATCTGGAATAGGTGGCATTAACACTGGTGGAGTTGATATATATTCTTTAAATTTAGCTAAAGAATCTTGACATTCTTGTGTCCATTTGAATTGGACATTCTTTTTGAGAAGCTGGTTAAAATGATGACACTTTTCTGCAAGCTGAGATATAAAACACCAGATAGAATGAAATTTTCCTTGAAGACTTCATAGTTGACGTAAGTTCTATCGTGGAGGCATATCCATAATTAATTTTACCTTGGTAGGATCAACCTCAATTCCCCTATGTGAGACTATAAATCCCAAGAGCTTCCCTAAAGTAACACCAAAGATGCACTTCTTTGGATTAAGGAAAACTTTATATTCTCTCAATCGTTCAAATATAGGCTGCAAAATAGTTGGATGATCTACCCTAGTCTCATACTTAGCAAGGATGTCATCAACATAATTATCCATGATGTCATGAATTAGTTCATGGAAAGTAATCATCATTGCATGTTGTTATGTTTCCCCTGCATTCTTAAGGCCAAAAGGAATGACATTGTAATAGAATGTACCCCAGGGTGTTGTGAAAGTTGTCTTGTGTTTATCCTCCATAGCAATCTGAATTTGGTTGTATCCTAAAAAACCATCCATTAAGGATAACATCTCATGTCCTGTTGTATAATTGATAATCATGTCGATATTGGGTAGAGGAAATTTATCCTTAGGAAAAGCTTTGTTGATATCCCAAAAGTTAGTGTAAATCTAGTTGCCTGGTGTTTTCTTTACAATAGTCACCATGTTAGATATCTACTCACAGTAATTGTTATGATCCGCACGTGTGGATTTCACTAACGCATTGAGGTTTTGGTGTAACGGTTTATTACATTAAGTATCATAGTAACCACCCAAGTTCAAATCTCAGCATGGGTGGCTACTAAAACATTGCAATGTTCACCCAGGGCTTGTATAAGGCAAGGTGTGGTCCCTCTATATGGGCACAAATCTAGCCTGGGGTCCGGGATGTGGAATCATGGTAGGACGTTATGATCCTCATATTTAGATTTAACTAACGCCTCAAGGTTTTAGTGTAATAGTTTGCTTCAGTAATAAATAGATTTGATAAAACCAACTTCAAACAGTTTCTCAAGTTCTACCTTGATTAACAATGCAACCATAGGATGCATCTTTCTCAATTTCTATTTAATGGGTTTCACGTTTGGGTAAACCACAAGGTTGTGCATAACTAGAGAAGGATCCAAGCCTGACATATCCTTATAGGACCATGTGAAGACATCTTAAAATTTTGTAAGGAGTGCTATAAATGACTCGATCTCTAATTTTGATAAACTCGCACCAAACTATAACAATTTAGGACAATCACTTGTTCTGACATTGATTGTGATGGTATCCTCCACCAACATTTTTGATGTGTCATTATCTTGGAATGTGTTATCAACTAATTTTGACTTTGTAAAATTAATAAACATGAAAAGAAATTAGAATTAATATTTCACGTGATTTATTAATCTCGTCATGATCATATTTTTCTCTTGATTGTTTTGGTCTTTGTTTCGCTCATTTTGGGTGAGAACTCCTCCCGCCAAGTCACAAACTCCATTAATTTATTACCCTTTTATTTAATAAAATTACTTTTATTAAATTTTGGGGTTTTTTAATTAAATAAATATTAATTTAATATTTATTAAAAATCAATCGACAACTTTTTTTTATTATTGCCAAGGGAAATTAAAAATTCTGCCTCCAATTACTGGGAATGCTAGATTGGCTTTCCGTTCTCGGATTTCCCTTCCTTGGCAAAAATATTCTTTTTTCCCCACTTGTGGAATTTCTCCTGCTGACTGCCAACCCAATCGGACAGAAAAATGGAAAAATATATCCCAATTTCCCACATGGGGAAATAAATGGGAATTGCTAGCCTCCTTTACCATTGCCAGATGTAAATGATAGAGTTTTTTCCCATATTTCCCTGGCAATTAATTATCACTACCTGAAGAAAAGGAAATTAGTTATTTCAATGAAAACAAATAAATGGTTATAGGGAAACTTCTTTAATCTTTGCAAAAAATCCTCCATGAAACTCTGTGGAAGAAGTCATGTGTAAGAAGTTGAGGCTCTCTATTTCTAACTTTTTTTTGTTATTTCCAAATTCTTCTTATTTCCCCAAACGTTTGCAGAGAAATATTTTTTCCAAAGATTCATATTTATCACAAGTTTTGAAGGAGAATAGTTTTCAAACGCATTTCTTCACGTATTGAAGGAAGCCCACGTCAAAAGGAAGAAAGAAAAAAATCCATTCACGTGCCAAATAAAACAAATAAATAAGTTTTTAGCGCATTGGTTTGGAGGAATAAAAGTTTTCAATGCATTGGTTTTAGAAGCAAATCCATGCCCGACCAAGGAGAGGGAGATTTACCATGCAGACTTGATCAAAATAAATACCATACAGTTGTTAGTGCAAGTCAAAGCCAATCCATATAGTCCAAAACATTACACCCGCCAAAGGAGGTTTAGGTAGCTATTAGAATGTTGGAATGTGAGAAAGAAAATTTGTTAAACCCAGCTGCACACGCCAAGGAAAGATGAAACACCCAACTGTCTAGTGAAAAGGAGGTAGAGGCCACATATTGGTCAAGGCAATACAACCCCCACACAGTCCAAAACACATGTATAGAGATACCACTGTTAGGAATAAACTTAGGTTAATTAATCATTTGCTAAGTTGTAATGTTAAAGTAATTAAATTTTATTACTTTAACTTAGTTAGCTGTTAGTTAGCTACTATCTAGTTGTCACATCCCTAGATTAATGGGGGCTATACTATTGTTAGTTTACTACTTTGGAATGTTCCCGGATGTGATTAGTTAGGGGAAATATGTTATTTTTGCATATTTGTCATAGTTATTATATTTGATCCACTTTTCGTGGATGTTGTTATAGTTGTTCAATGTCTATAAACATAACAACTTCTTCATTTGATAATATGAAGGGTTTCCAAAATATTACATTGTCAAGATTTGGTATCAGAGTTGGTTGAACCAGTCTCTGTGAGGATCCCTCATCCTCTAAAGAGTGTGTGTTGCGGAAGTTTTAAGGTTCATTTGCTACAAGTTTGAGCTTGGAGGAACCATAGATGTCCCCAGCATCTTAGGAGCACATGCCATGCTTCATCACCCCTAGAGTTCTACATAAAGTGTTACAGATTCATTTTCAACAGCTTAAAATCTATAGATTTAAATTTTTTTTGATAATACTACTACATTTAGCAGACTGTTGTATTTAGAGGTCACCAAGTTTCAGATCTGTGTAACGAACTGGGATCTAGAAATAGCCATCCATCGAGCTTGAATTCTTCTTCATCGAGTTGTGTATTTGAATTCTTCTTCATCGAGTTGTGTATTTAAGGAAAGGGTGAGTTTTGCATTATCTGGTTATCTATGAGCAAAATCGAGTCCATAAATATGTGGACTTGCATGAATATGGGCACTCACATTGGGTGAGTTTTAGTTTATTTGGAATCACCCATACTCCATGAGTTGGAGCCTCAGATCCGGTCGACATAACATTACTTGGAACCAACAAGCTGAAGATCTCCACATGTATAAGCAAAGGCATCCAAATCGATCTACCAAAGCCGTTGACCTGTAGATCTGCACAAAACAGAGGAGAAAATAAAAATAAGGAGCTATGGAGGAGGAAAATATATCTAAAAAAGATAGAGAAATCAAGGTCGTTTGCATACGAGACAGGTAAGCCCTAAGTGGATTGCATTTAAAAAAAAAATCTGAAATCCGTTTTAATTATTTTTTCCATTTTTAGATTTTGCAAAAAAAATTAGAAGTAAAAAAATTCCATTTTTGGAAAGGGGCCCGGAAAGATATTGAAATCAAAAGTTAAAAAGGTCACAACTTTCAACTGGTACCTTGTATTGAGGTGCCATTTTTTTAAACGTGTATGATTTTTTGATCTCTATGTCTTGGTCCATACTTTAATAAGCTTTGTCTTGTAAAAAATTCAAAAGGCTTAAATAAGCTAAAAAATAAAGTATAAAATTTACAATTTTGTACTCACAATGCATCCCAAAAGGGAATTTTTCCACAGAAGAAGAGACAAAATTGTAATTGCACTATTATTATAAAGTGCCAAAAAAAATTTCATTCTCATGGAGCTAGTTGTCTTCGCTTTTCACTCAGAATTTAAGGCGAAAAGATGAAAGACTTGCAAATTCTTCATTGTTCGCTCAACAATGGTATTCCTTGCGGATTAGAGCAAAGTGAATGGAGGGTAGTTTTTTGTGCCAGTGCTAATTTCGAGCTATGAGCCAACCTAGTAGAGGTTTTATTAAGCCAAGAGCCAACCCAACAGAGGTTTTCAAAACATCTGAAGCTACTCATTTATTTTTCAAGCACACGTACTAACCTAAAAGAGGTTCTAGACATCCAGAGACAGTTCCTGAGCCTATTCCATCTCTTGCACACCGTTCAGAGTAATTACCTTCATCCAGCTATTCCTGTTCAGAGGAGATCTAGAGAAACCATACTGAATCAAGGGGGCAATGATAAAGTCATTTGATTCCCCTTAGAATAGGTTTCTTTTAGCATGTGTGTGCTAATAAATGTTTACCTCATGTAAACATATTTTGTTTTAGAGTTTTTTCTCTCCTATTCATTTCAGACCATGATGAATTAAGGGGGGGAATGTTAGGAATAAACTTAGGTTAATTCATCATTTAATAAGTTGTAATGTTAAAGTAATTAAATTTTATTACTTTAACTTAGTTAGCTATTATCTAGTTGTCACATCCCTAAATTAGTGAGGGCTATACTATTGTTAGTTTACTACTTTGGAATGTTCCCGAATGTTGTCGGATGTGATTAGTTAGGGGAAATATGCTATTTCTACATATTTGTTGTAGTTAGTATATTTGATCCACTTTTTGTGGATGTTGTTATAGTTGTTCAATGTCTATAAACATTGCAGGTTCTTCATTTGATAATATGAAGGGTTTACAGAATATTACATTGTCAAGAACTACGTGCCAAGGAGAAGGTGGAGTTGTCTAGGAAATAAAGCAAGTAGAGAAAAACATTTTCCACGTGGACAAAGAAGACAAGGTCATTGTTTCAACGCATTTGCAAAAATCGGTCTGCCAAATTCAATCCACGAATTCACCAAATCCCATGCCAAAACCAGAGAAGGAACAATTAGCAGTTGTTCACGTTGGAGGAAATAGGTAGAAATAAAAAGAATAATTCACATGCCAAGAAGAATAAGAGGTTTCCATGCCAACGATAAAGACTATCACACATTCTTTAGTAGAATCCACACATTTCTTTTTGCTAATTCCATGAATTTACCTGGGTAATAGTTGCATGCAGTTGAAGAGAAGTCATGATTTGCGCATGCAGAGGAAATCTAATTAACTCACTATCGAAAGCAAAGGATTGAGATTCATGCGTTTGGGAGGAGAAATAGTGAATTAAAAAGATTAAAATTGATCCTACGTGAAATAATTATAATCAAGAGAATTTACTAAAAAATAATAATTTATTTTTTCTGATCTAAAACTCAAGCTTAGTCTCGATATTTTACTTGTATTAATATTTTAAAAATTTGTAATTCAGTATCAATTATTATTATTATTTTTAAAATAATAATAATAATGATAATTAATCGAGCCATATTTCTCTTGTGTTGATGGTGGTTCAGAGACTAAGACCCGACACCATTTACATCATTTTGCATGCCTGAGTCATTTTTCTGTAAAATTCATAATGGCTGAAAAATCCAATAAATCTGTAGGAAAATCAAAGAAGCTAGTAGAAAATTCAAAGAAGTCCACACACAAATATGACTTCCAAGGGGTCATTCCTCCCACTTCCATCAAGTCTACATACGATAATATCACCGACACTAATCTTGGCCACGTTAACGTGCAACAATTTTGTGATCAGGTGAAAGTTGAAGGCAAGACCATATTCTTGGATAGGCTTTACCATAGTAGTCTACCCCAAGAAGCAACATTTCCTATCTCGGTGCCATTCCTAGAGTTGGTGATCATCACCTGCGTAGAGCATTATGATCCTGAGAGGCGAGGGATTTATAAGGATGATCATGAGCCTTTCCTCTTAATCACACTAGAGCACATTAAGGAATTTCTCAGCATACCCGACTTCCTTGAGAATGCTGACATCACTCAAAAGTCAACACAATACTTTTGGGATGAGGAAACCCTTAGGTGAAGGAATATGGTCAACTAGTTAGTGACCAAGAGGCCTCAAGTTGACCATCTTCCTAAGGAACTATACCGCGTTGAGTTTGTGGAGGAAATCAGTGACATGATCACTCTTTTGAGTCCAGTATTCAGTCTACCCTCTACCAGGATTTTCCACCCATGGATGTATTAGTTTATCTGTATCATCCTTGCCAAGAGAGAGTTTATGGATTCGACCACCATAATCAGTGATACTCTTCATAAACAATTGATCGAAGTGAAGATGACTGGATGTTTCTACATGGCATCATACCTAACTTATGCAATGGCTAGAAGGAAGCTATTTTCGGGGCTAGAAACGATAGGAGTCATGGGTCCATCAAATAATGTCTTCCATCATTATCCATAATTAAGTTTCAAAAATATCTCTCATCATTTTAAGAGAGTTAATGACGCATTCACCTTCCACATGATTAGAAACTTGAATAGGAATACGAAGGAAAGATTCTCCAAATATTTCATGGATGTCATTTCCCAGTGGGGAACATGGTTTATTCAATTTCCATCCTTTTCCTACATTCACGTGAGTAGATTTAGAGGTATTCCATGGAAGCTTCCTAAGTATGTCAGTGACAAGGGGGCATTGATGGAGCTTACGCAACAAATATTCCAGGTTCATTATCTTCTTAGTATTAAACATCGTTCATGCATTCATTTCCCAATCCAAATTGGGGAATATCAATGTCTAAATCTCTTCAGTGCACAACTCATGGAGAAAGTGTTTTCCCTCATCACTATTCATCCATATGTGAAGAGATTTCAATTTGATATAAATGGTTATATGCAGAAGATTCTTGGAGTAAAGTGTCAACACAACCCTACCATGGAATATTTCTGGGCTGCCTGTTCAGATGAATAGGAAGTAAGAAGGTGATAATTTTCTTGCCTGAACCTTACTCAGATCAAGGCCTTTTATATCAAAAACCTTCCAGATTCATTGGTTAGATGATGATGAAGATGTTATTGATCCCTCACATGATGATGTTGCCTTTACTCCATTGCCCCAAATTGATTAGACCAAAAGAGATTATTTTTCTCTTGATAAAAATAATCAACCGATCCTCAAAAGAAGCATATAAGGGTATGAAAGAGAACTTGCCAAGTCACCATCAATTCAAGTTCATACCCCAGGAGTACAAAAATTACCAACTCGAAGAAGTTTCCAGTCAACCAAATCTTCTTCTTAGTCAACCTCTGTGCCATCTACCCATATGCATCATGTAAGAAAAGAGTGGTTGCCATAATCCACTTCTCCAAAGAAGGTTTCTCAAGGTGAAACATCCAAGGGTTCCAGCCCTAGTGAAGGAATATAACATGTATCAGGAATTTCCACTTCAACTAGATATTCTTCTACTCACATTGCTGATAGTTTGAGAAAGCTCATAACAAAAACTCCTCATCCATGTCTTGCACAAGAGTCTACTCAAGTGCAGGTGGTCCAGATATCAAATGCTTTTGAATTTATAGTTCATAAAGATATTTCTCTAGGTCTCCCTGATGTTCAAGAGGTTGATAGCGAGGTTATTTCTCTAGAGACTGAAGTCGTGGAAATGATTCTTATAGAATCTAATGATGTTGAGAACAATGTGAATGTTGCTTCGGACTCTAAGATTTTGTATGCAGAATTGGTGAAGGATACTCCTTTTTGGGTTGATTGTGAGATCAAGAAAAGGAAGAGGGTTGTCAAGGAAATTGACATTGACTTCGATGCCCTTTTTAAGCTTTTGAATGATGTCATTCCCAGAAGCCTAAAGTGCTCTCCTGGATAATGGTGGATGATGACGGAAACATATTTACAGACCTTACCATCCCACAAGTTGACAAGGACCATGATGCCATGACATCTGTTGATTATGAAGTTCCCAAAATTGGACTTGAGAAGTCCACATTGGAAAGTGACATGGTAATGGCTTGAGATTCACTGTATATTGTACTAAAGAGACTTGAGAAATATAAATCTTAGAACTCTCAGCTCAAGGCCAAAAAAGAATCAATTGGTGGATTATGTCAACATTTGATAAATCCCATATCATCCACTTTCGCAGTACCCGATGCAGAGGCTGCCCCTGTTGAAGAAACTCTCAATTTGTCAAAATAAATAAACACATTGGGTCATGTCACTAAATCTTGTCTTTCAGAGATTCTCGTTTTTGATGGAGAGACAATCAAAACAACCATTAAGCTCCATGAGGATATTAGTGCATATCTAGATCCAATCCTTTCTTTTAAGGAAGATTTTATTTCTAACATATCAAATTTGGATGAGGTATTGCCTAGTCTACAGAAGATGACAAGTATTGAATCTTCAAATTTAGCCACAGAAGAAATTCTTAAATTTGAATGTCGAGGGACACACTTTCTTTGGTGTCTACATCTCAAATCAAGAAAGACACTTCTTGAGGATTCTATGATCCATTATGAGAGCGTATGCAATGAAGCCTTCACTTTACCTTCCTTGATTTAGGAGTTCATAGCTGAGATCCTTTGTGATCTTGTAAATCAGAAAAATCAGAGGCATTCATCAGAACATGTTGAGGAGTAATTTTCACAATTGTTCAAAGACATATATACTCAGGCCATAAATTTCTCTTCAACTTCAGTGGAACATTACATCAAATTAAAGAACTTTTTTGAGAATGTTCAATCAAATATGGTCAATCTAGATGATATAACAGGTAGGATCTTGGAACTGCAAGTATTTTGTGAGGTTGTTCTTCGATCGAGTGAACCTCCTGAGGAAGAAAAGATGTTCAAAAAATTAGGAAGGTTCAAATCCTTTCAATTGGTGAAGGTGGTGGATCCTAATTTCACTTATGGGACAAGGAGATAAATTTTTTGGTATTTAACGAAGTGGGAGAGTCCATTTCTCATACGTTTGAGATAGGCAGACCCCACTTCAATGGATAAGACATTGGCTTTTTTCATATGTTAAAATGGTATTTTAAGGGGGTTATTGTTAAAATCACTTTTGGCAAACTTTTGATAACTTAAGTGATTTCTATTTCAAGTTACTTTTTAAAGTTGCTTGAAAAATTCAAATCCATTTAAGATGCCCTATTTAATATTCATGTAAACCCTAACAAATTTATAGCCATCTTTTGGGTTATAAAAGGAAGTTGGAGGCTCATTTGTAAGGGTGACTTTGAGAGAGGAGAAGAAAATGCAAGCTTTAATTCAAGGAAAGAAACTTTGTGATATTTTGAGAAGATGTTTTGGAGTTAATGAAATATGAACTTTTTGTCCCATTCATTGTCTCTTGTAACATTTAGTGTTCTTATGTTCATTAGATGTTAGCGTTTGAATCTTATATGTAAATATTTTCTTGGATCTTATTGTCAGCTATATTAATATGTTGTTCTAGTTCACAATGAATAATATATGATTATCTACTTGCTCATGTGTGTTATCTTTTACTCATTCTTGTTTAGCTAACTCAAACTACATTTTATTAGTGTTAGTTATTCATCATTCTTCTTCGTGCAATATTAGGCTCTAATTTTACCCAACTCTTGCATGTTCCTTCCATTAATTCCTTTCCATTCCTTTCCTTCATTTCATTCCATCTGCCTCATTCACTTTTCTTTCTATTGATGTTTCAAAACACCCCCCACATACAATTTTGAATGTACAGATGTAAATACTGTTTTGGTTTTCAATAAAGGCAGCCTCACCTTCATTGAGGAGGGACTTCATTCTCTTACTATTGCAAGTAATTTTCATGCATTGAAATCCATATGCTAACAAAACGTAGGTTTGTGTAGATCATCTAGTTGATTTAGAAGTGACTCTCCTCTCTTTGACACCTTAGAGATGTTTTCACTAGGAGATATGTCCTTTTCCTTTTGCTTGTTATTCTTTTTTTTTTGTTTCTCAAACAATGCGTTGGTGAGGATTTCACTATAAGATATTGCGGTTTTATTTTTATTTTTTCTTGATTTTTGATGGATTGGAGCACTCAAGTTCCTTTCCAAAGTAAGCAGAAGAGTCAAGGTCTATATCGAAACCCTTCTTGTGCTATGATAAGGTAATAGGGTCCCGAGTCCCAAGGAATTACTTGATGGCCTCATCATCCTAAAAGAGGTCCATGACGATGTGATTTTTTTGGTTATGATGGATAGACTATCAATTTCAATAGTACGAATGGATAGTTGTTTGAGGAAGAGGTTAGTTTCATCAAGGTCTTCGAAAAGGCTATGTGTGGAACTTGTCTCAACTTCAGAGTGAAATTCCTTTTCAATATTTTTTATATCGCATATTATGAGCCTCTTTTGAAATGTTTCAAAACCTAAATCCATGATGATATAGATTTTCTTCATACAATACGGGTTTGAGATGAACTTTTTCTCATGGACCAAGTCCTCTACACTTCCAATTCACATTTCTCATCATCTTGTGATCTTTTTTATAGTTTGAAGATTCATAGTAATTATCCATCTGATCCTCATATAACCACGATCCATTAGAGCCATGAATGTGTTCATCTTCCAAATATATATACTATTTCCATAAGGTATTTCCAGGTAGGTAAATGGGAGCTTCTTTTAGGTGGGCTACAATGGGTCTTCCATAGCTATGTGGACACACCAAAATATTTCCAACACAAAAATCACTCTATAAAGTACACTCACTAATAAATTTTTGAGAAAAATTGAGGTTAGGTGGTGAGTTGGATGTAGATGGTTGAAAATTGGATGTAGAGGGTTGGGTTTGAAAACGTGTGTTAGGATTGATACGATTATCAGTAACAGGTATTACATGAGGTTTAAAAGATTTTTCCATGGATGGAAAATAACTTGCATGAGTGTACTTCACTTCTAAAAGCTTACAATATTTGTAAGGTTTTGCATCTGCGAGTAAGGTAAAATATTTTCCATCGTGCGGAACTTGTTACATTGATGAAATGTGGAAGGAAAAACTTGCATTGTGTATATCCAAGGCTGACCTAGAAGGATGTTATATGAATTCTCTATATCAACGAGATGACAAAGGGTTTCAAGCATCTATGGTCCCACTTGTATGGAGAGGGTGATAATTCCAACAAACTGCCATTCATTGTTGTCATAAACACATTTTTTTATAATGCGAGCTCCCAAGTTATCTTCTATATGACCAAGACATCTTTGCATCTTCATAGAATAAATTTTTAGAGTAGTACCGTTTTCAACAAGGAACCTTTTAACCTTATGGTGTGTGATATATGATTCAATATACAGAGACTTATTATTATAAAGATTGGGGTTTAATAGGTCTTGAGGACTAAATGACAATTTAGGAATGTTTAGGGAAATATTGACCAATAATGCTTGGAACCGATGAGAATTAAGGCCCTTAGGGACATGAGCTTCTTACAAAGCATGAGTAAGAATGTTTTGTATAATGGGTGACAACTTGAGTAACTCCATGAAAGAGATATGTGCTGACATTGTCTCTAATTATCTTATAAGGTCATAAGAACCCGATCTAGAAGCTTTAGTACTTGTTGTTGGTTTAGGATTGCTAGAAACTATAGGATTGGTAGACACTTGAGGCATGGTGGAGGCCAATGATTACTTTAATGTAGGAACCCAAACCTTCTTTTGTCTTGTGGCCACTTCATTGGTAGGAGATTAAAACTTAATGGTAGCAATGGAATTAGGCAACTCTTCAACAAATGATATGATTGAATTAAAGTCAACATTATTTGATGAATGGCCTTTTAAGTAGCTTATCCATTTATGTCATGCTTATGAAAAAGGTTTGAGAATATATTTAAATTATCGTTATGTGTCTTATTAGATGGTGGGATTTTAACCACGATTTTTCCATTATCAACGAGGTCTTGAATATAGTGACAAAACCTCATACAAAGATCTATTCGATGGATGTTAATGTGATGAAAATTGTAATACTCATTTTCCTTCTACCAATATGGTTTTGGTTTCTCTTCAACCCAAGGATTTATGATAGGATAAGTGACCATGTTGGAACTTATCATTTGTCATAAAACACTTGAAAAAATCTCCCCTAAAGGTGTAAAGTTTCTTCTCTTATTATCACGAGGAGGGGGATCTTTTTTACTGGGAACAACAATGGCTTGCTTCAATTTAGATTTTCTAGCTTGGTTATTCTACACATTGTGTACATTGTAGTTATCAGTTACACCATCATTGATGAAATTGTGATTATGATTGCCATACATAGGTTTATCTTGATGAGTGAGTGTTATTAGTATTATTACTATTGTGTGCGTTATCCTTGGAGGGAGGTTTAGCCTTTGACGATGAGGGTATTTTCAATTTGAGTTCCCTTTTCGATAACTTCCTCAAAACTATTGAGGAAATGAATTTTCATATGAAAGGACAATTAATTATTAAGGTTTGGTATAAAGATACTTACCAGATGTTTCTCAAGGATTGAACATAGGAATCAACTGGTAATTCCTCTCCATTGATGTAATAATTGTGCAAAGATTTCATTTGTTTGCTATTTTGCATTACACAAATCCATCATGGTACTTTTTGAGTCAATATTAAAGGAGAAATACTTAATGAATTTTCCAAGAGATCCGTAAAAGTGGCAATCAAACATTTTGGGAGATGTAAGAACCACTCCAAATCTTTTCCACCTAAGCTTTTAGGAATAAACATAAAAAGGTATACATCATTGTAGGCTACTTCTTGACAAGACATAAAGAACTTTTACATGTTCGCGAGGGTCGTGTTTGCCCTTATATTTTTCAAGCTTTGGAACAAGGATATAGGAAAAGGTAATCACAAGATGTCCTTATCAAATGGATAAGGGCACATCTATTTAAAGTTAAATTGCTTGCTTTGTTTTTGCATTTGTGAGATTGTATCTTTCATTATTTTTCAATCTTAAGAGAATGGTGAGTTAATTTGCGGAATGTTGGGAATATTTTCAATGTGTGGATTGGTTGTCTTCTCTCTAGTTTAGTATTTGATTTTAATTAATGATCACCTTTTGTCTTTTTTTGTTGTTGTTGTTTGTGTTGTCAGTGACTTGAGAAGCCATTAGAGCTAAGTGTTTAGCCATTGCATTAATTTGATTTATCAGAGCTTGACTGGCCTCAGAGGCAAAAACATCAAATTTTCCTTTTTTATAATTTTTAATCTTTCTTGACTCAGCCTCATTAGTCTTATTGGGTTTAGGTGGAGTATTTGTTGATGATTATCTTTGTGGATGAACCATAAAAGTTATGGGATACCTTAGGGATGTGGGATGTGCCCCATAAGATAACCTCTAGGTTTAATAGAAGCTAGCTCTTCATGTTGGTGCGAGGTAAGGGTTAGAGGAAAAATAATACAAAGTGCAAAACTAACTAAGGTGATACGCCAAAACTTATTTTAGAAGGAAAAAATATAGATTCTAAAAAACTGTTAGAATAGTCGAAGAGCGTTTAGCATGGTCTACTATTTTTATAAGTATCTTGAAATATCAAAGGCCGAGAAGGTGTAAAACATAATAATATGTAGATGATAGATGCATATAGAAAACCCAAGGGCATATAACATGATAGATATTCAATGTTCATCTAAAATCCACCAACAATAATGGATGAAGGATACAGGCTATTGAGAGCTAAAATTCATAGAACACGAGCTCTTTATTTATAGAGAAAATAATACATAAGGCAGATACAACACAAATTACAACTTTCTTCTACAATAGAGCTTTGCTAAGGTTAGCAAAGACAATAACTAAGCCTAAAATTATATTTTACAGTTATGGTATCTTTCTTTTTTCTATTCCCCCCTCTTTTTTGTTTCTGGATTAGAACATTCCTTTATAGACCCCCTTGGCTCTCATTTCAATGTCCAGAATCATATCTTCCACTTCTAACATTAAATTTTCCTATAAAATCTTTCATTTTTGAGCAAGATCTCAATTTCCTAACTGTGATATTTATGATCGCCTTTAATTCATCCAACTCCCAAGCCTTGGTTGGTGATGATTCTTCCCTACCATGTGGAGGTCACACACTTAGTTTGAGGGCCTTTCCTAGGGATTTGTTTCCAAACCTATGTCTAGGTAACATGTGGAAGGTCTTGCACAAGTTTGAGAATGTTCCTTTTCTCTCTTTATTTGAAATTGTGCTCGGATGACACGTGGAGACCCTATGTGTTTTTATTGTATCTTTGAATTTTTAATCTGCCTGGGTAACTTTATCTTGCTTGAGACACATGGGCGATGTAGCGTAAGTTTGAGAACATTACTTTCTCTGCATTATGCCTCGAGTGTGCCAAAGGGGAAAGTGGATATATTCAGCATTCAACTCCATAATTAGCTGAATTTGGGATCAAATAAAAAAAACAAAAAGAACTAGGGTCAGGGTGACAAAAGACAGTGGCCGGTAAAAAGCCTCACATAAAAAAAAACTCTATAGTTATTAATAAATCACCAAGGGACTCCGTGCCAGTCATGGAAGGATCTGAAAATCCTCTCTACCTCAATATTCAAAATGTGGCTTACGAAATTCCACTCAGAGATGTTGTAAAGCAACCTGATATTTGAGCCATTCTGACTCTGTAGGGTAGGTTCTTTGCTACAAGGCTTGGAAAGCTTGATCCAACTTGATTATCTCCTTGTGAGAAAAGGTTTGGAGACTCTACACTACTGCATGCAAATGGAACTCCAACTGTACAATTGGGTTCAAGATGGCTTCCACCTTAGTGACATTGGAGCTCTCTTTTAAAAATTGAAATTCAATCTTATTGTCATTTGGTGATTAAGAGCTATTGAATTTGGTCCTTTGATAGGACTATGGAGCCATTGGGGAAGGGGGAGGGGAAGCCTAATTGAACCAATTTGTTGATACTCTACTTCCATTCTTTGATCCCCTGTTGGAGCTGGGTCAGGAGATTCTGGAATTTGATGGATGCTTTGTTATAGCTTAGGATCTTGTTGATCTTCATAGCAATCATTCACCTGTCTGTGATTTCATCCCCTTGCACGATGGAGTCGAAAGAATCTTAAAGTTTTTGAATCAACAATATTGATTTAGGAACCTTGGCAGATACGACACTACTGATGGTGGAGGTTGTGGTCTCCATATTTGAGCATAAACCTTATGCATCAGATATAAATTTGAGTGCAAGGGATAGATTCATTACTGCGGTGGAAATTTGGTCATAACAAGAGGCATATAGCTCTTGCACCAATGTTACAATTCCCCATTTTTGGGATTATTGTCCCAATCTACGGGTCAAGTACTTGACCACATCCTCGGATGATTTCAACCTTGTCTTGAGGCTGCCCTTCTCTGCTTCGACGACGCATAAATTTTCCTGGAGTGTAGCCACCTCCGACTTTCTTAAATTAACCTCATGTTAGAGGGCTCATTTATCCTGTGAGAGTGAATTGGTCGAGGCTTCAGACGTGGAGAGTTTAGCTTCTAGATTCTTAGCTTCTACTTGAGAAGATGCAAGGACTTATCATGATGGAGATTCCTTCAACTCCTTGTGGAGATGTTTAATATCGTTACCTTTGCCTTTAATGTTGTCTTGTTGACTGGCCATGATGCTTTCTACCCTGCGGAGGCTAGTTTGTGTCTTTTTGAGCTGGTTGCTGAGCTTCAGGTAGTCTGTTGTGACTACAACAATAATTTTGTTCATTAACTCGACCCTATCCTGAGGCCAAAACTCTGTGAGGTCAATCACGACAGCGCTGATAGTATAGTCTTTGGGCTACATTTGCTCTGCAGGTTTGGACACCTGGGGGACTAACCTTGTGATGGTCAAGAAACTTTGTTGATGGTCATATAATGACCACATCTTCTTTATCACTCTTGTCGATATTTCTTTCTTCTTTTAATTCATCCTTCTGCTATCTTGGGTCGCTTTGGCCACTTTAGCTTGACTTAAAAATTTTGAGGGAGAAGGGAGGACCCCACCTACAAATGGGAACCCAGGTGGTAGACCATATGGGATTGTAATAGGTAGTTGAGGCTACGAGGTTACTAGAGCCAAAGAAGGGTCTATCACCATGTGGGGGGAGAAAGTTGAGATGGTGGAGGGAGGTTGAAGCAAAAGGGAGGCTTTGGGAGGAGGAAGTGTCTGGGATGGGGTGACCGATAAAGGGATACCCCTCGAAGGGGAAATTGGTGGTGGAGGAGGAGATTGAAAGGGAGCCCTGGGAGGAGGGAGAGGGGGAGAAGATACATGGGTCTTGACTGAATTTAAATTTTTATGTGGGGGCCTCAACACCGATTCCTCCACTGGTTTCCTACCATGGGAACCGATGTGAGCTGGAGGGTGTGGGATGTTTTGGAAATTTTTGTTGAGAGGGCCCAAATGACTCTGTAGTAGTTCTCATGGGCCACTCCTTTGTAATTATCACAATCTCCTCACTCTTTGCATTAGACCCATGATCTGCATCCCAAAATTCCTCCCATTGTTTGTCACTAGATACACCCTCAAAATTGAGGGTGGTTTATCTGATATCCTATCTATACTTCCAACAGGATTCAATTTTTTCTGTGCTCCAGTCCTTGTTACACAGGGCCACTTTGAGTCCTCATATCATTGTGAGGGTGGGGTCATACTTGTGACAGACTGGGTGGAATGACTCCCACTCTGGAATTAAAATGTCACTGAGCTCGATGAACATGTCGAGTGACTTTACCTGAGGGGACCGTCTATCTTTAAAAAAATTCTTGGACTCATGCTAGCAGGAGTTTGAAACTTTGTTGCAAACTAAAATGGAGGCCATCGTCCCGTCTGGGTCATAACTCCATGAGTCCTAAATTAGGGCAAAGCCATAAAAAGCCAACTTTTATGAGACCTTATGCTTTGCCTTGTGTTTAATTATAGTAATTCCTCCCTTGCTCAAGGGGAGGTCAAAAAGTGCCTTCTTTTTTCAACCAAAGCTGAATTCAACATCTAGGAGTACCTGCTTCCTGGTTATCTCTAGACCCACCACTCGTGTTGTGAGGACCCTTGGGAGCATGAAGGATTCTTCTCGGAAACCATGGAACCGAATCTTAGAATGTCCTACCCCTGAAATTAAATCATAAGGGTGTAGGGGATATTTAAGGATGGGTTGGACCGAGCTATTCATTTTGTTTTTGACCCCTTTTGGGTAAAATTTGTGCAGGAGGGGCTCCACAAAAGAGTTAGAAAATTCATATATGTTTGACGAGCGGGATAACACATGAGTCCAAGTGGACACTGGAATGATCTTTTGGGGTTCTACCTCCACATACCATATCATTAGATCCATGTACTGACTGAGGTAATGTGCATTGTGATAAAAAATGAGGTGGACCAAATACGAGGAATACTTGAAGGTAGAGCTTACTAGGAACATGGTTAACTGCTCGCAAATAGACTCCGAAATGACTTCAAAAAAGTTGAAACAGTACGTCTAGTCTTTCTTCATGGACTACATTCTAAATAGGGTTACTATTTTCCAATCATGGAAATTTCTGTCTAAATCTTGGCTGAAAATGAATGTTAACATGGAATAGGCGTCTTGAGAATCTGCCATTAGTGACTTCTGGGGAAAGGGGAATCCTGCAGTTCCCGAACCGCCTGAATATATATGTCTTAACTCCCAATCAAGGAACGAAGATTTTTTATTGCATTGAGTCCAGACATTTTGGAGATTGGCCATGTTATAGAAACTAGCCGTTGGGTCGTAGATTAGGGCCAACATGTCTCTAATAGCTTGAGGTGTGATTACCACCTTTATGCTTCTGCCTTAGATGACATTGGTGTTAGTATTGAAATAAATCATGTACATCTGTACAAGCTCTAGGTATGAGTACATGAGACGCACCATATATTGAGCGAGTGTTGTGCTCCAGATTCTTGAGCCAAAAGACTCAAAATTCCCTAGGTTAAGAAACTTGGTGTGGGATGCCTCCCTCTAAGATTTGTGATTTTTGCTGAGAACAAGGTCAAATACATGGTCACAAAATTCTGAAACTACAGAAGGGTCACTAAAATGTGATCCCCCATTAGGGAACCTCAACCTTGGGTGAAGAGGGCATGGGGGCACATGTTTCCATGAATAAGACTTCACTCATGGTGTAGAGATGGAAGTCACCATGGTAGATTAGAGAAGGCTCTGATTTTTGTCTACTCGAAACTCAGAGGCTGGGTGGAAAAATCTTAGTGTTTGAAATGAATTTTTTGGATGCCCCCAGCTTGTTTTAAATAACCTCCTTAACTTATGTAGAGTAATGGATCGCATGTATATATAGTCACATCATATAATGAGCCTTTTGATTTAATGACCCCAAGTGCCGAAATTTACATTTTTTGAGATATTTTGTGTTAATTCTTTGATCTTTTTCCCCAAATATATTAGAAAGACAAAGGATCATCAACTTCGGGGAAAATTAGGAAGATGCACTTCCTCCAAAACTTCAAAAAGAGGTAAGGGTGTCCTGCGAGGGACACGTGTCTGAGATATTTATTGAAAGGGAAAAAAAACAAACAAGGAAAAAGGTGCAGAAAAGTAAAGCTAAACATATGATACAATACTTCAAACAAAGAGACTCAATGGAACTGATTTAAGTAAATCCCATTTACCCAAATCGCCAAGGGGTCACCTTCCATGCTCTCAAGTTCAAAAGCATTGTGCTGCTTACATGCACTTATTTTTAAGGGTCCTATCTATAAGGGGTCAAAATTTCTATGATTTCCAGGCTTGAAAACCCTTGCATCCCATTTCAAAACCATAGTACCAACTCAGAATTTTGATTGCAACATTTTTTGATCGAACTAGGTCTTCACCACCTGCTACTGGCTAATCATGGCTTCATGAGAGACCTCCCACTTCTCTTGGAGCTCTACTAGCTCGGCGATTCTTACTTGCATTTCCCCATTTTCCTCTATCTCAATTTTTTTTAATAGTTGTAATGTAGGGATTTCTATAGTAATCAACACCATAGCATTTTTCCCGTAAACTATCTCATATGGCGAGGATTTCAAGATCTATTTAGGTGTGATTTGATCAGCCCATATGATTGTTTTGACATGTTCATGCCACAACCTATTATGCTCATTTCCCATCCTTTTTATGAGCCTGATCAAATTTTTGTTAGTGGATTCTGCTAGACCATTTCCTTATGGGTAATAATTGGAGGTTTTTTTTCAGATAGATCCCATGCCTTATAGCGAATTCAGATACTTTGGCCCCCAAAAAATCCTTAGCATTATCTGATATAATAGTGAGGTGAGGGGTCTGAAGTGGGTAATGATATCCTGTAGGAGTTCCAAGATCACTTCCTCAGTGGCCTCTTTTAGTGGAACTGCTTCCACCCATCAGGTAAAGTAATCGGTTGCAGTGAGGATCCATTTTTTCCCGGTGCTCGAAGCTTGGTTGACCATACCAGTGAAGTATATATCCCATTCTACAAATGGTTCCTTAATTAGGATTGGGTTAAGAGGTAATTCTAAATTCCTCTAAAAGCCCATAAAAACTTAACAAATCATGCATCTATTTGTTTCCGCTTGACACTCAGCGAATAGGCTTGGCCAAAAGTACCCTGCTTGAAAGATTTTTATAGCTCTAGTTTGGGTAGAAAAGTGGCCTCTCGAGCTCCTATGGTGTAACTTGCATAAGATCCTTTCAGCTTCTTCATTCTCCAGGAACTTTAGTAGGATCCTGTTAAAGTTTCTTTTGAAAAGGAAATCATCAATCATGGTGAGTTTGGATCCTTGTTGCCTATAGTACCTTCTATTTTTGAGAGGGAGATGGCTTGGGTATTTCCATGTCTGCATGAAGTAGATCCTATCCGAGACCCAACTATTAAAATCATGTTCTTGGATATACAATATCTTCTCGGGCTCATCATTAGTCGGGGGCATGAGGTCTTGTGTAAGATATTGGTATAAGCCCCTTCCCCGTACTAGATTTGTAGGCTTTATCTCAATGCCATATTCAAAGATCTTAGTGATCTAGTTAGCTCTTTTATCTGTTATCTCACCCTCTGTTATATATTCCTTAACACTAGAGTGCGCCACCATAACCTTGATTCTAATATGGGTGACAAGGTGCCTAAATTTCTTCAGACCCTTGCCTATAACGTAATCTTATCTTTCTACAAATTTATACCTGGTTTCATAGTAATGGAGAGTTTTTGAAAAGAAGGTGACCAAATGTTCCTCTCCTTTCTGTGTCAATAGGGATGCTATACTATGCTTATTCCCATATACATACATGATGAAATCCTTTGATAAGTTGGGGTTACACAGTACCAGGGCATATGCCATAGCCCCCTTAATTACCTCAAAGGCCTGATGGCCTTCAATGATCCATTTGAAGTTAAGGTCCTTCTTGAGCATTAGCGTGATCAAGCGGATTGTCTCGACAAAGTCTGAAATGGAATTGCTAACAAAATTGATCTTTCGTAAGAAATATTGGACTACTTTCTTATTGAATGGTAAGAGTAGTTCTAGGATGGGTTTAAATCTTTCTTGATCAATAGAGATTCCTTCCTTTAAAATATTGTGTCCAAGGATTTTACCCTGGGGTACTCCAAAAACACATTTCCTTGGGTTCAGGGAGATCCAAAATTCTTGGCATTTCTTGAATACAATTTACAAGGTGTCAAAATGATCCTTCTCCATCTTGGTAAATATCATGAGATCATCTAGGTATATAAGAATTACCTTATTGATCAACGTTCCAAATGCGGCGTCCATGGCTCTTTGAAAGGTAGCTCCAACATTTGTGAGTTCAAATGGCATTTTTACATATGTGAAGGTTCCCCACTTTGTTGTGAAAGTGATTTTATGTTGGTCTCCTTCCGCGAGCCATATCTGGTTATAGCCTGAAAAATCATCCAACATAGAGAATCTCTCTGAGCTTGCAACTTTTTTTAATATCTGCTCCATGGAGGGTAAGGGATAGTGATCCTTAAGGGACATTCTATTTAGGTCTCTGAAATCTACATAGAGCTGAATTTCACCATTTTTCTTCCTTATCAGAACTAGGTTAGAAACCCATGTTATGTGCTTGACAGGGAATATTATTTTGGCCTCTAGGAGATTTCTAATTTCCTCGGCCATGAGGGATTCTATCTTCTGGTTGACGGGCTATTACTTCTGGTGTATGGGCTTAGTTCCTTCTTTGAGGTTAATGGTGTGCTGGATGATATCCTTGTAGGTCGTCATATGCCCAAGCCATCACTTTTTCATACTTATGCCATAGAGCCACAAGTCTTTCCCTTTCCATTTGGGTGACTAATCTCCTGATTTTTAGCTTCCTCCCATTAGTCACTTCTAGCTTGACATAATCCTCCTTAACTGCTGCAAACCTCCTTTGATCTAAATTAGCATCGTTAGAATAAAAAATATCTCTAGTGTTATTAACCCTTTTAGAGTTTTGTTCATCTTCAACTGAATAATTTGATCTCTATAAGATTCTTCAATTTTAGGTTGGAGTTGGTTTGCAAATTGGTTGGATTACTAGAGGAAGTGTACAATCTGTTGGTCATTATTAAAAACTTGCCAATGATTGATGTTATTAGGTATAAATGGGTGGATGATCAATTTTATTGTACTTTCATTCACTATCAAGTCCTGGATCAGATTAAATTGCAACTTGATTAAAGCCATCCTATCAACCTCCATATTTTACTCTCAAGGAATAACCTTGATATCAAAGGCTTCGAACTCTTCGATGAGATCCCACACCATGTGTCGATAGGACCTCATTCTCAGATTATTTATTTCGGCGGTGTTCCTTACTTGTGTCACCACTAATTCTAAGTCACCAAATACTCTCAACTGTTTGATTCCCTCCTTTCGTGCCATGGACAAGCCATGTACTAAGGCTTCATACTCTACTTCATTGTTGGTGCAGGTGAATTATAAGAAAAATGCCTAAAGTATCTTCTTTCCTCTTGGGGATGATAAGAATATTCTAGCTCTTGAGCCATTTTTCCTTCTAGCTCCATCAAAATGCATGGTCCATATTTGGGAATCCTTGATGGGACTCCCTTCTCTTCTATCCTCTTATTTTACCACATTTGGAATCGTGGACTCCAAGGATAATTTTAGTGGTGAATATTCATAATATGGCCAATATTCCATTTTTGAAAAATTTGAAAAGGTGAATTTTCTGGTGCGGGTCAGTGACGTGTTCGCCCTAAAAATTACAGTTTAATTTTTTAAGGGGTCAGCTTCACCTACCCTTGAAACTATCCCCTATATAATCGTAGATTATTCGACAAGTAGAACACTACTAGCTCACTCATACCACTTGGGGGCATATGTATTATCAAGTATAGTAAATGTGAGACAAGAGGGCGGAGGCTACATATGCGTGATAGAGAGTTTGTTGATGCACGATAGTGAGTGTTTGTTGACGTGTGACAAGGAGAGTTTGTTGACGCACGACAAGAGTGTGGAGGAAGCAGACGCGTGACAGAGCATTTGTGTTAGTGTGAAATCACAACACCCCTAGATGATTTCTACATATATACTTTTCTAAGGTAAAATCATCTGGTGTGATTGCATAACATGGGACCATCTCTCAAGCTGTGGGACTTGCATACTTGAGATGGCCATCCAGAGAAAGCTAACTTCTTCTTCTTGATCCTAATGCTAAACTAATTCTAATGCAAAAATGACGTCTAACTACACCTATCCTAACAATTCCAAGGAGACAGGGGAGAGAAAGTGCATAAAGAGGGAAATCCTAAACTAATGAGGTGATAGCACTAAGAAAAGGGAAGTGTTGGTCACAATATCAACAGCCTGATGTGGAGAGAGGTGAGAAGAGAAGAGGGTGGATAAGATGCACCATAGACTAGAGATAGATTTCACATAGAACACCACTTCAAAACCCATTAAACACAGCTCCCAGAACCTCCAAAAAACATCAAACTATGCAGTATACCCTGCAATGGTGAGAGGTGAGAAGAGAACAAAATGGGCAAAGGATGACAAAAACACATCACGAAACAAATTTTATTGCTCCAGGAGTTCACACAATACACCATTAATGGGAAAGAGGCAAGTAAATGCCATTACAAAGCCAAGGGAGGATGCTTAAACTCCACATTTGACCCTAGAGAAGAAAGAGAGAGGGGGGTAGGGAACATGAATGAGCAACCCTTTACAATGAATCTTGCCCCTATATTTATAGATTTGATCGGAGAGAAGAAAGAGAGAGGGAAGCAGGAAAAGTGGGCTGAAGCTCAACCATCACTGTTAATGCTTCTGATAAAATATGCCCCAAATCCATTTTTACTGCATGATTCCTTGATTCGGCGCCTTAAAGGAAGAGGAAACAGTGAACAAATAAAATCTAATCTGGTTGTTGAGGCAAGAAGATCCTACATTGAAAGGCTGAAGATGTTTCCTCCATTCTTCTTCACCTAACCTCATCAAAATTAAAGTTTCAGACCTCCATATCGTAGGTGAGGCCGAGATCTTTCTAATGGTGTCAGATTTGCAATATTCCGAGCCCTGAGTCGAAAGATATGCCCCTTTGAAGTTTGTATCGGGTCCATACAGGAGGGTGGGAAAACAACTTGAAAAATGGGTCCCCTTTTGATATGGGACATAGGCAGCCAGATTGGAACAAAAATCAGGCCTATGGGTTTGCAATTTATCTTTTTCCCTTTCCTCCAATTCCCCGCTTTGGATTTGACTCAGGTTCAAACTTTGACTTTTTGCTTTGCCTCGTTCTAGAATGTGAGCCCATAGGTCTGAAGCATTCTCCCTTCATATTTTCTCTATGTGCGGGGTTGTCTTGACCAAATTTTCCAGGGGGTGAATTTGGGATAACATTTTGTTGACGCACGCCACGAAGATTTTTTTGTTACGTGACTAGACGGTGGAGGCTATAGATGTGCGACAAAATATTTTATGTCACTCATCAACAAGGTGGTTGTCACGTGTCAACAAACCTCACTAAAACATGTCAAAAAACTTATTGACACGTGTCAATGAACCTCATTGACACATGTCAACAACCACCTTGTTAACACATAATAAAAAATCTCTGTCGCATGTCTGCAGCCTTCTATCACACCACTTAAAAATTAGGCAAATTTTTGTTTGTTAGACCCTTGAAAAATTTGCCTTCCTGCGAAACTGGTTCCAAGGATATTCACCATGTATTTTCCTCCTCCAATTTCTAAGAGGTCTCTTAAAATGAACCATGTCATGGAGTCTTCATCAAAGATGGCGTAAGTTCCCAAACCAGTTGAATCAAAGTTCTTGAAGGGATCTCCGGGGGCGAAGTTGGATAAATAATTGCTACTTTGAAGGTTACCATCCTCTATATATGATTCCTCTTCTTGGGTGATCATGGCATGAGAAGCCTCAAATCTTGAGACTGCTTGGTCTATTATATGTTCCTAGGTGAGGGGTTCTGATAATACCTTCATCTTAGACCCATACTTGGTCCTTAGAATAAGATGAGACCAATCAAGAGACATGTAGACTCCTATCTTGGCCATGAAATCATGGGAGAGACATAGTTAGAAGACTAGAGGAATGTCAATTACTACTATATCCTATGGAATGGTTATGTTCGGATAGGAATAAAGATAGAACGAGAGTCCCTTGATAACTCCTATGATTTAGACTGATTTTTCATCTAGTTGCACGAATCCTTTCTGTACAGGCTCATATTTAATTCCCAAGGCATCTGTAATTGCTTTGGGAATGACCGTAGTGCTTGCACCAGAGTTTATCATGGAGTTATGCAATAATTTCCTATCTATTATAAGAGTCATAAAAAAGGGGTTGGGCCTCAGTTTACATACTTCTCCCTTCTAATTTAAAAGCACTACCTCTATTGGGGCCCGAATCATTTTTACCTGTTCCTTCTCTTTCTTGGTGGAGGTTGGGTCATCATTTAATCTCAGGGCTTCTTAGAGCAACTCCTTTTACTCTGGAATTCCCAAAATATCCCACAAGGATGCGTTAACTGGAACTTTCTTGAGTTGTTGGACCACGTTTATTGGTCTGAGTGATGATGTCTTGGATGGTGACTGGTGTTTCATTCCTTTGACTGTGGGATGGAGGGAACCCTGATTCTGAATAGTTCTTAGGGCTTCTTTTACAACCATTGGCAGTGAGACTGTAATGGTTGGAGGATCTTTTTGTGTCTTGCTAGTTGTAGTTGGGATAGGAGCAACCATCTCTATCATCCTTTTTTTGAAGTGAGTGTTGTAATTAGATTGAAATGGGTTGGAATAAAATACCTCGTTTGTAAATATGAATTCCTATCCTTCTACCCATGAGAAAAGCATGTGTTCTGGTGTGATCTCTTCTTCTTGCTCTAGGGGTATCCCTTGAATCTGCACAACAAGGGCTGTATTTTGGACTCCCATGGACTGGTAAGGTTATGATGTGTCAACATCGTAGCCTTCTCTTTCTCTTTGTTTAACTACCTGACTACCTTTTGCTGTAAATTTCCTTGGGGACAATCTCTTGGCATGTGAGGAATATTACAAGGGAAGCACCATTTGTTGGGGTATTTTGCCAATTTTTTTTGGCTAGGTACCATTTCCCTTCCGCTATTGGGTGGGATGGTCTGAATTGGTGTTGGCACCGAGACAAGTTGGTTAGATGATTGTGTAGATGAAGATGTATATGTATTATGATGTTGTGGGGGATAGGTAGGCCTACCACCCTGATAGATTTGATAATTTTTTCTTGGGTAAGCACTCTAATTCCTTTTAATATTTACTATCTTGTTAGAGAGGTTTCTAAGGATATTTTTGATTTTCTCCATCTCGGGAGAAGAATATGATGATGATGTAGTGGGGATAGGATCCGAATGAGAGGATGGGTAATTATATATGGTCGCAGGGGCTTGGGTAGAGCTCAAGACATGTGCTTGTGGAAGGGGAGCCATTTCGGGGTATATTGGAAAAGGGGATCTTGAGGGAAGCTTACCAACATCTATTAAATTTTTCTCAGCTTGGATCACAATATCATATCCTTTTGGTAAAGAGTCCCCTCCTAATGATTGAATCATCACAAAAATATCCGAATTTAGAGCTGTTGGCGAGAAAATTTTCAGGTGGACAAACTTGTGGATTTCTTGCTAAGGCTCTGGGAATCTAAGTCCCTCTACTTAATCAGTGTAGCTGCTGTATGTGCATGTGTGAGAAAGTGTGGATTTCTGTGGTGGTCTTTCTATTGGGGATCTAACAAGGGCACTCCACTGACCCTAAAAAAAAGCTAGCAATCTCTTGTTAGGGAAGTCTTTGTCTATAGAGCGGGAAAGGGGAGTGAGAAAAGAGGTAGGCAAACTAATGCTACAGGTAGAAAATTATATTCCTGCACACACACTAGTTAGAAACTTCAACACATGCATTTATCAGAAGAAACAACTCTGTGAATAGCAATAAGACCAAATAGAATTCACCGATCACAAAGTATCAAGAAACCCCTTAGTCAAAGAAAGCTAGAAACTCCTTCTTCTTGAATTTATTGCTCAAATCAAAGTTGTACATAATGTGGGAATGGAAGAAATTTGAGAGGGGAAGAGAGTAGAAGAAAATGGCTATCTCCTTTGCTTTCTCTAGGTACAATGCACTCTCGAGTCTACAAGATCAATCACCAACCCTTTGAAATTGGAATGGCTTTACAATTTATAGAATAGAATATGAATCTTCATCTTCCTCATGACCTTTCGAATACCTTAATATGACTTAAGACTGTTCATATTCCACTTTAAATATTTAAGTCCCTTTTATAATAGCAAGGCGACTTAATTTACATTATGTTTCTAAAGTCACTTTTAAGTGACTTAAAGGTATATCAAAAAGTGTAAACCCCAACGAAGAATTAGAAAATTTTAAAGTGAGAGAAAGTTGGGGGAAAGAGGAGAGAGAAAGAGAGAGAGAAGAAGAAAAGGATATGTCTCCTGTTGAAGTCTGTTGATCCTCATTGATGGAAAGCTCCAAATGCAGCGAAGTTTTGAATGTCCCATTGTGCCAAAACTACCCTTTGAGTGTGACTTACTATTTTTAGTAAATGGTCATTTCCACTATTTTCTGCTCTGGATAATCATTCTAGCCTTTTGGAGATCTTCAGTGCACACTGCTCTTTCCATAGCCACTTTTGATGAAGACTTGCCAAAAATAGCAAGCATGTATAGGAAAACTTACTACTTTTAGAAAGTGTGTTTCTAGTGCTTGATTTGTGATGGAACATACTTTTTTGGACTCTTCTTGTCGTTACGATCACACCCTCCAAATTTCACATAGTTTTGCCCTCTAGAATGCTTGGAAATAAATTTTGAAATTTTGACCTGGCAGTGGCTTCAGGCGCAGAGCTGTCATGGCAGCCATTAATGGAGCTTGAAATTTTTAGGTATGGTTTTTGTCTCCGTTTGCAATGAAAACAACTCCATTGCGATAGGTTTTTCATTTGTAACTCATGTGCAAGTTTTTAGCTCGTTTCCATTGTCGGAATGATGGGAAATTCGACGAATGTGAGCCGGTGCACGAAATGAGGGTTTTGTTGGAGCAAATGATTCTAGACACCATTTGAAATATTGTTTGTTGGATCTTTATCACCTTTAAAAATGAGGAATTCTGCAAAATTTGGCATCTCGATCTGACTTGTATCTTGCAAGATATGAGGATTTTTTGATCAGGTGACTTCACGGTTATCTGGCAAAAAATCTCCATTTTTCTCTTCATTCTTCATCATTTCACTCCATTTTTCTATGAGTCCTGAATATTTTTGTGAATTCATGGTTTGAATAGTTTATGTGGCCATGGAAAATCTGGTTTGGAGAAACAATGGTGGACCGGGTGTCTGGACAATCACACACGGAGCCAAGACAAGGTGAGGAGTTCTGAAGGAGAAATGAGAGGTAGAAAATGGCTAAGTGCTGGATTTAAACTTTTAAAAAAATGCACATGGATGGGCTGGGAAAATTTTTATGTCCCTGATGTCCCTGGCCTTAGGGATGTGAGGGACATCAATTTCCACGGTGGTCAAGGTGATGCCATGTGTCCTCGATGCGACGACAGGGGATTTGCTTGAAAAATGCACTTGGGGGTTGAAACTCGGTCATGTGGGTGTCCAAATGACTCCTCATAGGGGATGGGAACATTTTAAAAGTTATTATGTACCCCACCTGAGGTTCATAAGTGACATCAAATTCCACGGTGGTCCTAGAGCTGACACGTGGCACCCGATCCGACGGCAGGGAATGCATGCTCCAAATAAGCACCTGGGGGCTGAACTGTCAAGTCTGGAGGTCATATGAGGGTCCCAGAGGTCACATGAGGGCTGATAAAATTTTCCAAGGCCTGATGTACCTGACCTTAGGGACTTCGGGGGCATGAAATCCCGCCAGGCTCCTAGTGCTAACACGTGTCCTCTAAAAAAAATGATTAAGTCCTGAACTGCCTTTGAGAGGGTAACTTGGAATGAAGATAAATTGAGCTCCCGGTGGAATTTATTGGTGAAATTTTATATGATCCTGAATGTAAATTGAATTTTGAATCTAATTATGTGGGTCTCATGTCTTAATTCAACCATTTGATCCCTAAAAAATCGTATTTTTTATCTAGGACTCCACTTGTGCCTAAGAAAAACTGCCTTCCAATCATATGCGCCATGGTGTTGTGAAATTTTTTATTTCACCATCATGTAGGTCTTGGAATCCTATTTTTTAATATGTTTTGTTTTACTTCCAAATCCATCTGGAGCTCCTGAAATCTTCTTCTGAATCCCAGCAACTGTTTTAGGCCTGTGTACCGCCTCGGCTTGAGAACCTTGTTTTTCACTCAAAGTGCTCCAAGTATTTCAAAACTTCCCAAAGCCTTCCAAAATAATTTCCATGATGTTCTAATGTATTCAATTCATGTCCATTTTTAATTTTTCCCTTATGTTCCGCTCCAGGGGGTTGAATCCAATCCTGGGA
This sequence comes from Taxus chinensis, assembly GCA_019776745.2. Classification (NCBI taxonomy): domain Eukaryota; kingdom Viridiplantae; phylum Streptophyta; class Pinopsida; order Cupressales; family Taxaceae; genus Taxus; species Taxus chinensis. The sequence continues at coordinate 372,581,051 of CM034151.1, forward strand.
AGGCCAGCGATAGCCCTTCCCAATTCTGCCAGAAGATAACATTTTTTCAAAACTCCTTAAAATCACCTAGGGGGAATGAATAGAATTTCATAAATCACCTAGGGACCAATTTGACATCAAATAGAGGGTGAAAATACTAACGGATTTGGCTTGGGGTTCCTGGGAATGATAAAACATGAAAATTTCGACATCTGGGTATAGTTGTCGTGCTCGGAAATTATCAATTTCCCTATTACACATTTTCACAACAACAAGAGCCTTCAAGTAAAAAAAAATAGCCATACCTGTAGGCAGCCTTACTAGAACAAGAATCCTTTGCCACATTTTTGTGAAATCTAGTGTTAAAATTGGTCATAAGTTCTTGCAAATGCTTCTTGATGTTGATGAGCTACTGTAGGAGTGAAGATCTATCTCCTTTCTTGCTGAATCTTCTTACCAAGACATTTCCCAGTTGGTGCCAAGTGATGATAGAATTAGGGGTTAGGGACCGGTACCAATCTAGAGCCTGGCCCTTAAGGGAAACATCTAGTAACCGCAAGGTGACATCCTGTTCCCTGATATAATGTACCGTGCATATCTCGGTGACATCCTGGAGGTGTTCCTCTAGAGTTTTGAAGTCTTCTCCATTGAATTTGGGCAAACGCTGTTAGCACCTTTGTCTACAATAGGATTCCACACCCCTGGGGGTGTTGGTAAGATGAGTGAACTCCATTGATTCCATGAAACAAATTGTCTCAGAGGTTAAGGTTGGAGGTGGGCCATTAAGATAGGTCTGAGGATTCTTGTTGATTGTAAGAAGGGCCTACCTAGTGGAGGTGTTGAGAGAGTCTAGTTCGGAGGAGACAAAGACCTCTGAATCTGTCTACTTCTTCTGTTCCTCAGCAGGGATAACTGTAGATATTCAAATGCATATTCTTCTCTTATTCTCAATCTTGTTTAAATCCATCTCATAAACTAGAGAGGACCAAACTTAGTACTTTTGAAATCATTAGATTTTCGATGATGGAGTCTTCAGATGTGTAGCTGATCAAATCCCACTAAGCATGCCAGGAAAACTATTGATAATTATCTTTGTAGATGAACCATCAAAGTCATTGGATACCTCAGGGATGTGGGAGGTTCCCCCTAAGATAACCTCTAGGTTTTATAGAAGTTGTATCTTCTATGTTGGTATGAGGTAAGGGTTAGAGGAAAAATAATACAAAGTGAAAAAATAACTAAGGCGATACGCCGGAACTTATTTTAGAAGGCACAAAATTAGATTCTGAAAAATTGTTAGAATAGTCAAAGAGCGTTTAGCATGGTCTACTATTTTTAGATGTATCTTGAAATATCAAAGACCACGAAGGTGTAAAACATAATAATATGTAGATGATAGATGCATATAGAAATCCCAAGGGCATATAACATGATAAATATTCAACATTTATCTAAAAAACTACCAGCAATAATGGATGAAGGATGTAGACTATTGAGAGATAAAATGCATAGAACAAGAGCTCTTTATTCATAGAGAAAATAATACATAAGGCCGATATGGAAAAAATTACAAATTTCTTCTACAATAGAGCCTTACTAAGGCTAGCAAACACAATAACTAAGCCTAAAATTCTCTTTCATAGTTCTGGTGTCTTTTTTTTTTCTATTACCCCCTCTTTTTTTTTTCTCTATCAGAACATTCCTTTATAGACCCCCTTGGCTCTCGTTTCAATGTCTAGAATTAGATCTTCCACTGCTAGCATTCAATTTTCCTACAAAATATTTCATGTTTTGGGCAAGATCTCAACTGCATGACTGTGATATTTATGATCACATTTAATTCATCCAACTCCCAAGCCTTGCACTCCTTTGGTTGGTGATGATTCTTCCCTGCCTTGTGGAGGTTGTGCGCTTAGTCTAAGGGCTTTTCTTAGGGATTTGTCTCCAAACCTTTTCCTAGGTGATGCGTGGAAGGTCTTGTGCAAGTTTGAGAACATTCCATTTCTCTCTTTATTTGAAATTGCACTCGGGCGACACGTGGAAACCCTGTGAATTTTTACTATATATTTGAATTTTAATCCACATAAGTAACTTTATCATGCCTAAGACACGTGGGCAATGCGACACAATTTTGAGAACATTCCTTTCTCCACATTATGCCCCAAGTGCACCAAAGGGGAACATGGATATCTTCTACATTCAACTCCATACTTAGCCAAATTTGGGCTCAAATAAATAAAACAAAAAGAACTATGGCCGGGGTGACAAAAGACAATGGCTGGTAAAAGATCTTCACACAAAAAAACATCTATAGTTTCCTTCTTTGTTTTGGGTTGGCTTCGTAGATTATTCAAATAATCATCATCAAAATCTGAAGGCAATTTAACTCCCATTTCTAGAAGACGAAGAAGGAATGGTCTTTATTTTGCCATAATATCTATTTAAATTGTGCTTGTTCTTCTAAGGAAACATTATTTTGTTGATCCTTTAGTTGGTCTTTATCCTATTCATTGGAACTAATGTGAAAAGGATTTCAATGTTGTCTTTTAAAAGGGTCATAATTTCGATGGTTTGTTCCCACCATTTTTTTAAAGAGGGCGAAAACATTAAAACTTATATGATGTGCTTATATTTTGGCCAAGTGAATGCCAAAATACAAGATTGGGAAATCAAATTGATTAACGACTCAACCTTTAACAAAGTGAATGCTAAGATAAAAGAGTTTGGGAAAAATATGATTGATTAATTCAACCCCTAATAAAGTGAATGTTAAGATGGAATAAGTTAACAATGAAAATCGACAACTTAACCCTTAAAAAAGTGAATGCTAAGATGTAAGATTTTGGAAAATAAATTTTTATTACTAGAACCTTAACAAAGTGAATGCTAAGATAGAAGAGTCTGGCACTTTAGAGTGATTTCTCATCCCTTAAAAAAGTGAATATTAAGATGGAATAACATACCAATGAAAATTAATTAATTACTCAACCCTTAATCAAGTGAATGATAAGATGAAAGAGACATATGATTGATTGTTCAACCCTTAACAAAGTGAATGTTAAGACAGAAGAGACTCGTGATTGATTTTTCAACCCTTAACAAAGTGAATGTTAAGATGGAAGAGGCTTGTAGAAATGAGAGAGGATTACTCCACCCTTATCAAAGTGAATGATAAGATAGAATATGTTAACAATGAAGACTTATCACTCATCCCATAACAAAGTGAATGTTAGGATGGAGGAATTTAGAAATGAGATTGAGATAATCTACTCTTAGAAAAGTGAATGTTAAGATAGTAGAATATAGGAATTGGATTGATTTGTTTGTGATAAGAGTGTCAAACAAAAAATTAACAACACATAAAGTAGGCAAAAGTAATGTTGTTTAAGGAAGGCCTCTAAGCTTAAGTTAGCTTAGTCAAGTGGGGATTCCTATATAAAAGGTTCTCTCCCTAAATACCAAAGATTAATCGAGTGAGTGTGGTATACTATTGCTAGTTTCCAAATTTAATTTACCCCTCTTTATATGATAAGCTGGATTTTACTCTACTCAAAGGATCAAACAAGGGCTACTACTATGGATAGTTTTATCTCTAATCCTCACAAAGGTGTAATACTCAATTTGGTGGGGATCCCGTTTCATTGGCCAATTCACTTCAGGTGCCAACTAATTTGGGGTTCATGTGGTATTCCTCACAATGATTTTCTGGCCCCTAGCCATGCACTTCCCATAGTTATAGTTAGAGTGGGAATAAACCCGTCTTTGAAAAAAATTAATTAAGAGATTTTTATAAAAGTTTAATAAAAATAGTGATAAAAGTTTTCTTGACTCCACGAACAATGCAACATGGAGTTAGTAGTTTAAGTGCAACCTTTGTAGAGATGGTTCTACAAACCACAAATTAGTAGTTTGTCTTAAAGTAGAAACCACAATGTAAAACACAAAAATACAAACACACCATTTTTGATTTTCAAGATCACTTATAAAAGTGTGAGAAAAGAGCATACATGATGGTTTGCATGTTATATTAAAATGATAACTTTTGACAAAATAAATAATTAAATTGATTAGTTATTAGAAACCTACAAGAAACGAGGTTTAAATATATCTAAAATAGTGGTTAGGAAAAAATTAACTTGCTAGAAAAACACAGAAGTAAGAAAAACATAGAGACAACACATTAGCACAAACAATAAGACACTAATGCATGTAATAGGGTGCAATAACGCGATAGGGGATGCTAGTGTGTGTGGGTGAACACATCAGTATGATAAAGAAAAATTGTTTAAATAAAGGACAAAAACCACTTAACGCTAGTGCATAAAGTCATATGCCAGGGCATGTATAGATACATTTGTTCATGCAAGAAAAATAAAATACTACGCTAGGGCGTAGAGCGCTACAATAGCACATGTAAAGCTACACTAGTGCACATAGTACTATGCTATTGCACTCCTCAGGTGATGCTAACACACACAATAATACACTAGCACAGACTTCCTGTAGGTAGTTAAAAATTGGTTAGCAGTATAGAAATTTGACTAGTTTTTTAATGATTTATCCTAGTTTTCTTCACCAAAATTTCTCAAAATCGGAAAGTAAGTATGAAATAACATAGATAAAACATAAGTAAAATTATTTTAATAATAATTAAATTATAAATAAGAGAAAAGGGGTCATGTCCCACCGGGTGTGCCAGAATGTAAGAAGTGAAAAACTTAGTTAAAATAAAAGACAAACAATATAAAAAACAACGAACCTTTCTCCAATACATTCTTTGCAAACATCAATGATAATATTTCTGAAGTATTATACTTGTAGAATATTTGAATGGTTGGATTATGGGTGCTCTAAATTAATCTACGAATGAAGAAGTAACAATGCTACAAGAAAATTTGGACACAAGGAATGCAAAGTTGAATAGCAATTTTGGCAGAGGTTGGATGCAATTGCATAAAGATTCCAAGGATTTTAAGGGTATGATATGTCCTGCTATTTATAATTGAAGGAGAGTCTATGGAGTGGTTGAAGGTTTTTAATGAGATCATGAATACATATTCTTAAAATAGTATTGAAAGAGGTTATATCATTTCAAATGGATTGGATATCCATTGAGGGGTAGTAAATTTTTGGTTAGCAATAATTTTTCATCCAGGAAGGTGGTTTTACGTGCAACTTTTTTGCTTACACCTTTGTAGGATTCTAGAAGTGAAGTTGAGTGGGGTGACTAGGACAGTGAAGTGGATTCTAAGTGGAGGATGAGTGGGAAAATAAAATTATTTTTATTTGAAATAACCAATTAGTTAAAGGGTGTGAGTAGGAAATTAACCCATTTAGATAAATAAATATATAATTAAATTAGCTAAAGGGTATTGAAGTATAGTTTTAGAATTAATTTAATTAATTCTTAAAGGTATAATATAATTAATTTAATTAATTCTAAAGGGATATGGGTGATTAATAGAATTAATTTAATTGATTCTAAAGGGATGTAGATTGAATGTTGAAATCAACTTTATTAATTCTAGAGGGATGTAGAGGATAATGATCTAGAATGTATTATAGAACCAATTTTAGCTTATTATGTGAAGTATAGAGATAATTAGGAAGAACTAGAAATAAGTATGTATTTTTAGGGTGTTTACAATTCCCAACCTACTATTTCTTGTCATGCATCATCAAGTGTTCTCTCCCCAAAAACCCTCAAGGTTAGGTGTTATTTGAAGGAACATCAAGTAACAATATTGTTGTCATGCCAAATTTCTAGCATGCAAAATTTAAAATTTTGGTCATGAAAACCTAACCTCTAACTTGAAAACCCTCTTTCCTAGTCATTGTAAACCCTTCCTCCAGCTAACCTATCAAACGTGTTATCCGATCCTCATTCTAAATGAGAGGAATGTGCTAACATATTTTTAAAGTGTGTTTCATGTTTAGGGAAGTATATATAAATGGATTCATGAAGCTATTCATCTCTAAGATGCTATAATTGTTCCTAGAGGCATAAAAAGGGCTAGTTTAAGCCATTTTACAACAAAGGATTACCCTCCATAAGAAAAAGGAAATATACTAACCAATCTAAAGGTTATTCATATGTTTTTTAAAGAGATCTAAGGTAGTTTCAAAGAATTATGTGAGGGCATGTGGTGCCAGGATCCATTTAAGAAAAATTGGGTCATTACGCATACAAGGAATGTGAGCTTCTGAAGAAAGTGAACTTGTCCAAGAGATTCTAGGAGTTATAGGAATATTTGGAAGCCAAAAAATAATCAATAGATATATATTAGAATCCACTACATGGTAGATACATCAGTTTTTTTCCAATTCTTCACCATTCTTCTTGATAGTTTAGGTCACCGTTGCTACTCCTTTGTGCTAAAAGAGTGACTAGTCCTGAAAATAAAATTGACAGTAGAATTGGATTTTGGAAATTGTTGTAATGAACTCATTAAGTGTTTTTGAGTCAAAATCATATAAATTTTGGCCTTTGAACTTCAAGATCTACTCCTGGGAATGAAAAAGCACTCTCCATGTTCTATTCTCATGTTAACAAGATGACACCAACATATTTTAAAAGCTTGAGATTAATTTTCACCCTCATATATCCCTTTTCCCTTATACCTTGGTGAAATGGGACAACGGGGATACAAAATTTCCTCCCTATCAAGAAATTAAGTTGCATCACTTAAAACATCACAACTTGCTCCCTAGGCCACCTTACACTTGCAAAACATGACAACATCACCCCATGACATAATTTTCAAGGTTAAATGTCCCTTGTCCCTTTTACCTTGGTGCAAAGGGAAAGAAGGGAAACAAAATTGTTCCCCCTTGTTGTTGTTTGGTTTTCATCACTTAATACTTGACAATATGTGTCCTAAGCAGGCTATAAGCTTACTTTAACTCACCCTATCCCCCTCCTCATAAAATATGTACCCATGGCACAATTTTCAATGAATTTTTTCCCTTGTACCATTGTACTAATAGCTAAGGGGAAAAAGGATAAAAAATGCTCCCACATCCTATGTTAGCCCTTAGTTACATGTAAGACTCACTCTTAACCCTCAGAGACCCATTTTCAAACCTTCCATCTCAATCTCATGTTTTCATAATGTGATACTTGGCGTGATTTGGTGTAAAAACAAATTGTTGTCCCATCTACCCCCTCTCCTCTTCTATCCCATATTTTATGGGTCTAAAAAACCCTTTAAGCCTTGATTGAACTGGGTTAAGCCTAGGTGGGTTAAAGGCGAGTTAAAGTGTGTAAGGAGAGAAATAACTTTATACTCAACACTTAGTCATTTTTCAAAAAATCAAATGCTTTATTCTTCCCCCAAAACTCCTTTTTTTATACATAAGTTCTGTTGAAATTTCCATGAAACCCCCATGCTTGAAAACACACTTTTTCTCATAACTACAAAACCCCACCTTTGATTTCCATGAAACTTGACCAATATCCTCCTTGTGAAAATGCCTTTTCATTGAGTATAATATCATGCCAATTGATTGCTTGAGTGATTTTATACATCCAAGATAAGATTTCAACTATGTCACTTTCATTTTAGATTTATAAAAATCTAGCGATTAAAAATCTCTGAAAATTTGAGAAGAGCATCCTTGGGAAAAACCTAAAAGTTTGAGACTATTTTCATATTATTCTAACATCCAGAGGTTTGTATTCTATAAATAATAAGTTTTACAAGGTCTTCACATTATAAGAAATATAAACTTTTAGTATCAGTATCATCCTTTTCAAGTCAAAAACATTAAAAAGTTACAATTTGAGAAACTTGCTAAAAATATACATCTAGGGTGGGATCTTATAAAAATATAAAGTGCTAAGATTGGGGTTAAATAATTTATATCCAATTATACCATGTCTATTTCCCCACCTCTAGCCACCATGAAGGTCAAGACTCAAGTTTGAATCCAATTTCCCCATTAAAAACCGAGTATTTGAATGTGGGTGATAGTGATGTAATACACATGGACATGGAGGATTTGAAAGTAGGATGCTAAGTGGAACTCATGAACCTATGGAGAAAAATGTTTTTTCAAGTGGGTTTATTAGAGAAAGTGGCCAGCCTTATTCTGTTCAAAGCACAAAGCTAGTCATGGCTTGTGTTTAACACTATAACCCAATTTCAAGAATAATCCTAATAGACAACAACTCAATTCTTGGAGTCCTCACTCTGAAAGGTATTTATCAATACCTAAAAATTCATACTTGTAATAACATGGTAATCATCACTCAAGATTGTACCTCACAATAATGGGAAAGGAAAAATTCATGCTTGGAAGGATTGAAAATTGGGTCGTGGCTCAAATAGGGAAAGAAACCCTCTCAGATTCCTAAAAACTTGGCAAAGTGAATTTCAAAAAGCATACTCATATGTGATTATTCTAATGAATAGGGTGATGTGAGAAGAAACCACAAAGAAATTCCAAGACTGGATGACTCAATTCATTTTGGTGGTAATAGAAGGAGACCGGATGATTGATTGCGGGTATATCATAAAAAATAACACTTATTGACAACTATTACAATTTCTCATTTCTAAGAACTTCATAATGAATTCTTATCTGATGTATGCCATCACATACAAAAGGATTTTCTAAGATCTCTCAACTACACCTAATGTGCCACAGAAGTCACCAACCTATGAAAAATACCCATAGCTCACATATCGGGAGAGTAACTCTCACTTCTCTAAGGTGAATGATGCATTTACCATTCATGTCATAAGGTTACTCAAAGAACATCCTGAATGAATAATTTCACTGTAAGTAGTTGGTTTGATCGAGAAATATGGAATTTACTTCATTTAGTTTCCCACCTTCACCTATATTAGGGTTAGAGGGTTTGATCTTGCACCTCGTAGGCTACCAAGGTGTCCAAGTGAAAAGATAATCATGATTGAGTTGTGTAGGAAATTGTCCCATATTCACACCAGGTGTAAGAGTGCAAAGAAGAAAGGTGTATATTTCCCTTACTCGTGAAAAATTATAATGGATGTCACAAACATTGAAACCTCCTTCACAACTTTTAATTTGCATTCCTATATATCCAGGTCATTTTTTGATATTAGGAAGAGTCTTGAGAATTTCCTCCCGCCAGGTTTGCATCACATTCCATAGATTGAGGACTATTTTTCCAAATGCACCAATGATTTTGACGTTAGGAATCTAGACTACATGAGAATGATAGTGGATCAGATGAGGGACTTCAAGTTTGAGTGGTTTGTAGAAGGAATGAATAATGATGGATCTGACCTATTTGATCTTGAGTATCAAGTAGTGTAATCATCTCCTCTTCCTCCCACCCCATGGAACACCTGATACTTTGGTGGCATAAGAAAAACCATGGTAGTGATTAAGAGGTCAAAATATTAGTTCAAATAGAAGATGACCTCTTTCATTGAATATGGTGGTCTATTAGTTCCATCCAAGCAAGTGTCCCTCACTTCTTTTCTCAGAGAAATTGATAGGGGAAATGAATCTACTCATTCAAAAGAGTCATCTAAGAAGAATCTTGCAAAATCTGAGTACACTAGAGTTTATCCCCCTAGGAGGCTTTGTAAAAAGGAAAAGGTCAGAGAAAATATTATTGATCCAATTGAGATAGGAGAAATTGAATCATCTCAATCTCCTAATCATCCCCAAAATCCAAGTGTTTCCTTAGAGGCAGCTGAGTCATCCCATCTTTATCAAGCAATAGTTCTATATTAAACATCTGAGAGTTCCTCTGTGCCTTATTTCATGTCTACACCAGATGAGACTTTCCCATGGGCCTTATTTCAAGAACGATGCAATAAAAACTGCACCTAAATTTGAGGCTATTTCAAAGAACATCAAAACCAAGCATACCAAGAAAGCACAAATAACTTATCGTTTCTTCACTGAGGCTTCTGGATCTCAATATGTGGAGGTTGCACAACCTAAAGTGATAAAACCCATAGGAGAGATGAAATCATCTTATTATGAGATGAGTAGGATCTCCTTGGGGTAGGACAAACATGAGGGAGACATGCATTTGCTTGAAGATTCCTTAGTTTGGTTTCTCACAAGAAATGAAGAGATTAAACATACTTTCAAACATCTTTAGGAGCATGTGAGAACCTTGACTCTTATGTGCAGTCATTCCTAGAGCCCAATGTGACACCTTTTCCTTTGGTTGAAAATATCTCTCGTATCAGTAACTTTAATACTTAATTTATTAAGAGAGCTCAAGGGTACACCATGTAAGGGAGATCTAATGATAAATTGGTGGAGAAAATCCTTGAAAAAGGGAATGTATTATTGCCTCTCTATTCAATTTTCCTTAGCCACTATTTCTAAAGTAAAAATGAGAAAAACGGTGATTAAGGAAGAAATATCCCATTAGGATAGTGTTTTCCCATTGGTATATGAGATGAGTTGTCTTGATTCTCACTCCTTGGTGAGAAAAATGTGTTTGCATCCATCTCCAATAGTTTGTCTCTTGTGTGGTCACACACGATGATTTTTCAGGATTGATATGATAAATTATGCTATTTCGAAACTAGGATCACCTCCACTAAGTGAACATTCATACTTTGAGGGATTCCTAATCTCCTTCCAATAATTGGTCCAGAAAGAAGTAAGAGATCCTTTCTCCTTCAATGAGGGTACTGTGAACAAGTAAAAGTTGTAAAAGCTATGAAAAATGGGGTAAGAACACTTAAGAAACCCCAAAGCTTTAAACAAACAAATCAATGGACCATCATGATAAGAAATAATCAAGGATTTATTGCTTTAAATGCATTAATCTTGAAGTAAACAAGCAAACCTAACATGTCTAGTTATAATATTTTATTGAAATCTTTTAAAATGAACCTAATAGAGATTCTAAGAAATTAGTTTGTGATTATGAGAATGGGAGATCACCATTAATGGTAAAAATCCATATGGTTCTTCCCATTTACTAAAATATTGAGAGTGTAGTGCAATAGCAAAGAAAATAGCTCAATAATAATGAAGAAAGTTCTTAATCCTAAACAAAAATACTATAGTTTATGCTAGAAATGAGGAAGTGTTCTTAGAAACATGAGGGGGGTCTAGTTTTATTTATAGGTTTCTAATTTTAGAAATGAAATGATTTGGGTGCATGTGGGACAAATGAATAAGCCAAAAATCACTTTTAGTGAGTCAAAGTAAGATTTGAATAGGCTTAGAAGAGGTTAAACATTCCCTAGGCTAATTAATCTAGGTTTAGGCTAATTAATGTCGATTAGTGAGGAATTAGGAGTCTGAGAGAGTTGTGAGAGGACCACTCAATCCAATGAAATTGATTGATGACCTAGGAAGCTAGTAGAATTGGTTTAGAAAGAGATTAGAAGAGGATTAATAGAGGGTTCAACTAATAAGATGCTATATTATCTTGATTAGTTAGTTATAAGAGGAATATGACCAAAAGGATGTCGTAAAAGGAGAGTTAGATAGGCCTAATTGATGAGGTGTCATCAATTTACAAGGAGTAGAATAGTTAATAAAATATTAAGAATAATATTGCTTTGATAAAACTATAGGTGTCTACATTTTCCCCTCTTTTGGGGTGGCATAAGCTACGCCTCTTCAAAGAAAGTAGACAAACACAAATGACTATAGTTAGTAGGGTGAAGGATGCCCCCTCGAGTGTCGATAGGGCGATGAAAGAGGTCGATCGACGATCGAAAAGAAGAAGAGAATAGAAGAATGAGGAGGTATTAGATGAGTTGACATGAAAAGAGAAGAATAATGAATAAATAAGAAAATAACGAGGAGAGAATGAGCTATCCATGACTTTTCTTTGCATTAGATAATGTTTATTACATCATATTGCTAAGAATTTTCATCATCAGTCCTTATTAAAATATAAACATACGATAAAAGAGTAGAATGACATGAAAATACATAATACGAACAATTACCATCACTAAAACTTCCAACTCCATGCAACATACAAAATGTAATGCAATACGAGAAGTAAACAAGCTCATCTAACATGGAAATAAGTACAAACACACACACTCAAACCAACAACGTTCAAGATAGTTGCACAAATATTTTTTTATTGAGCTTTAGTCCCAAATGTTTGTGATAAATGAAAAGGGTTAAAATGATTCCCTAAGCAAATTATACATGCAAGGAGAAAAATGAAGGACACTTGGGTCCTATTGACAAGTAATGTGCACTATGAAACAGTACCATGAAACTTGTTGTGCCCTAGAGTACAGACAGAGTAAATAGATGAGCTTTGTAAATGATTGTAGATTCAGATGATCTGTCAGTTGTTGTTCCAAAACATGTGAAAACAGTAAAAATATACAAGATGAGTGTCATGTGAGAGACACACATTTCAGCTGTGTATGAGTTGTTCACCAAATTTTGTCAATTTTTTGAAATTTTACAGTTTTTTTGAGTTTTTGAATGATTTTAAGATTTTTTGTAATTTTTGATCAGCCAGAAGAATTTAAAAAAATGGAAGATCACCCAAAAACATGCCAAATTCCTCATGGTGAAGAAACAGGCGTCGCATAGCAAAAACATGCCCCGACGAGAAGAAAATGAGTTGAAAAATAATTATTTAGTAAAAATAATTATCATGACGGTTAACTGGAAGAAGGTAGAATGAAAATATCACTTGAAAACATTTTTAAAATGTCACAGGGAGAAGAGATGGATGATATGTGGCGGTTAGTGCCCCAACGTAGATTTTTTTTAGTAAAAAATAAATATTTAATAAAAAGAATTATTTAATAAAAATAATTATTATGGTAGGAAGAATGTGTGAGAATGACCATGACGGTCAAATTGAACATTTTTGGCTATCACAACGGGCAAGAGGGCATCATGACGGATTAAAAAACCCCTATATATCCCTCTGGAGGGGGGGGTAAATCATCACGGTTAGTTCATTTGTTACGGAGCTCTTACAAAATTTCACTGCGAGTGACTTGTGAGCTGCGAGAGAGATGTTGAGAGTTTATAGGTGGACGAAACATGCAGACCGGGTTCAATAGTACCTATGAGGTGAAAAAGATGGATCCTACATGAGTGTCCTATCCCTTCCTATCAAATTCTACATTTAATGTCATTTTTATAGCATTTTAGGGTAGCTTTAGGGTGGGTTTAATGCGTACATGCGCCTTAGTGGTGTATAGGTGTCATTCGACACAAGTATGTGTTAGAAAATAGGTACACACATGTGTATGTGTTGGAGGGGATGCATATGTGTTAGAGGGGAATATGAAAATGTGCACACGCGTATGCAAAACTATGCACATAGGCATCATATTGGACACGTATGCACTGGGGAAGGGGTTAGAATAGGTGGGAAATTAGTTAGGGGAATACACGTCAAGATGGATGCGTAGGTGCTGACATGGGAACATACATTCCTTAGGCACGTATGTGCTAGGATATGTGCACATGTGTCCATAGGGGCACATATGCATGAGAAGAAAGACTTAGCCAATTTTTTAAGAAAAATAAGGTAAATATAAAAGGATGTGGTTTTAGAATTTTGTAGAAGAAAGTTGAAAGTAGCACTTAGAAGAATAAAATAGAAGAATGTAGATAGAATTAGATCATAAGAAGTGTATTGTCATTTTGTAAAGATGACTGCCATCCTTATAGACTAGAGAGTGGTATGGCCGCTTGGCTGCGATAGAGGTGGGTTTTGATGAGGAGGACAAGAGGCTTTTGGAAATCCTTTTATACATTACTAGATTATATCATGTGGCTAGTATGCCACAGATTACTCTGGATCATGGCCACTTCATAGCCTTAGATGAGAGGTGGCATAGTGAGAGTCAGTGTTTTTGGATCCCAACCGGGGAGATCACTATTACACTAGAGGATGTATGGAGGATTTTTTGGGTTCCCATCCTGGGTCAACTTATTGAGTATGTAAGTTACCAGACTGATATCGTAGATTGTTTATTTGAGCTCTTCAAAGTTGAGGATATACCCTGTTGAGGCATGGTCACTCGATTGTATCGGTGTATAGTAGACCTAAAGTTAGATTAGGTGGTGGTTTACCTAATGGCCTTTATTAGTGGTGTTATTCTTACTGACAAGAGTGATGCTACATTCCCATTGGGGCTCATTGGAGTAGTACGTGGACTAGTTAACGATGAGAGGCATTGTTGGGGCCAGTGTATATTGGCAAATTTGTATTGGGATGTTCACCTTATTACTTACTACTATTAGAAGATGGTAGGTACAACTTGATTATTGCAGATATGGGCATGAGATAACATAGCAATTGGCCATCCCATAGGTGTTTTACATGCTCATGCCCTAGAGGAGCCATTTGGGATGGGTTGGGTTCCAACCGAAGATGCTGTTCGACTTAATATGGGAGATACCTATTATTATTGTCAAGATTTCGATGATCTCCAGTAGGAGCAAATAGTATGGAGGCCCTATAGACACTTTTAGTGGCCAGAGGATGGTCTAGAGCTTAGCATGGCCATGGTAGATCATTTTATGTTTGGGAGACGACACTATATTAGAGAGTTTTATAGAGTGGATAGATGCCAACAATAGTTTGGTACCATTCAGGATGTTCCACGACATGATATGTGGTATGCACACATAGCCCGGGAGGTATTTGATATGGGTCCTTAGATTCAGATGGATAGAGCCAAGGCTAGATATGAGTAGATGGTGCTAGTACCATGGGTACCATTGAGACAGGTTAGGGATATTGGATGTATAATCAAGAATGGATTGTAGTATTTGACAATGTTACCTCGTCGATTGACCATTCCACGCACAACCTGGGATGTAGGAGTTAGGCCACCTCTAGAGGGGCCACCTAATAGTGATGATGAGGTTGAGGATGGAGATGATTCTGATGATCCATTTGATGACCAATGTCACGATGGGGGTAGGGGACAGGGTCATCCACCATGTTTGCCATAAGGACAGGGGCCGAGGCCTAGACGAAGATACGTACCTATGGATCCACATATGCAACTGTCTCCTGTTGGCATACCAGCTAGAGTTCTCATTCAACTATGAAAAATTCATCCAATAATTCAACATGGTCCTCCTCCCCATGCTCTAGGGTAACACATTCCTAGGCAAAAAGCTCCACAGAAGGGTCCTCCTCCTAGTTTGCCACATGATGGTGGAGGAGGTAGTGGTGGAGATGGAGGGTAGATAGCTACATTACAACAACATTTACAACAAGTTATAGATATGAAAATTTAAATGATGGTTGAGAGGGATCATGCTAGGGCATAGCTGTAGGTGGTTAGCTTAGAGAAAGACCAGGCTATATCTTAGGTATAGGTTGTTACCTTAGAGAGAGATCAGGCTAGTACCCAGGCTAGTCAGAGAGGTGGTGGAGATGGTGCCACCTGGTTTCAACAGATTCAATGACTAGCTACTCAAAGTACACAGATTATGGGCCTATTACAATAGTCTCAAGAACAAGTATAATAACTAGTAGTTCAAAGGGACTAGGCCCAGGCTAATGCTCAGGCCCTTATAATAGAGAGAGATCAGACATAGGCCTAGGAGTAGACTATGACTGTGGCTAGAGATTGGTTGTCTACTACATTGACATAGGCTCAGGTGGATGTGGCATAAGTTACATGAGAGCTCGATGCTCTATAATAGGCATATACAATAGGAGGGATGACCCAGATTTTGTTAGATGCTATGAGGGCTAGTGGCGAGGCCTCTTATTATAAGGCCGCATACTATGAGGCAGTTCCTAAGGAGTTGAGAGTGATCCCCTTTGATCAGTTATATGTGAGAAGGTATAGATCTAGGTCCCATAGGACCTCTTGATCAATGAGATCAATGCAACAAACCACCGTACAACAGAGTGTGGCAGGCTTTGCTAGGCCATCTCATCAACATTAGCATCCTCCTCCTGGCCATAGGCCAATTAGTCCAAGAGAGGGTGAGAGTCATGGATGACTCTATCAATTTATTGTATAATGATAGATGTATGTACCCTTGATGTATGTATCTTATGAAGGCTCAGTTTTGATCGATCATGTATGATGTATCATTTTTTTACTAGGCCTCCAGATGAAGGATTTTTTAGTCCTACCCTTGATGACAGATTTTGTATCAATGATGTATATATTTTTGAGATAGACATTATATACATGTTTATGGACATTTGATATTATTATTACCATGTATTTATATGACTTATGATGATGATTATATCATGATGTTGTATGATTTTACTTTTTACGTATGTATCATGATGGATGTTGATGATGTATCACATGTTTCTGGCTTATGATATATCCTTAGATTATATCATATGTTTTACACATGAGATGTTTTTTAATTTTAGTGTACGAGTTGATATTTATAATATTGGTGTAGGGGGGATAGATTTGTGATCATGCACAATCCCTCTTTCCCCATTGATGATACGGTATGTGATAATTAGCTTAACATATATGCTTGATGTAAAAATTTAGCATTTTTATTGATATATGATTTATAGATGATGTTAAATGTGATTGATATGATAAATGATAGATGTGATAAAAAACATGGTGCATGAAAAAACACATAAGATAAAGTTAACAAAACTAAACAAATATACAAATACAAAAAAACACAACGATATGCAACTAAAAATGAACTCAAATATCCTTAACAATAGATTAAATTGGTACTTAATATAAGTAAGTAAATGAATCCTAATAAATGCACATGATGAAAACATACCAATATTTACAAGTATGAAAGCTTAAAATGAATTCAATGCAACACAAAATAGATTTTTGGACCCTAAAATATTGGATAAATACAAAGAGGCAGGTGCACACATGACCAGTGAGAAGAAGGGTGCTCACAGGAAAGCACACAAGATAAAGGGGTTTAAGAAGGGTTTTAGTAAAACTAGGGCATGCGTGGGAGGTAAAACATAGGTTTAAAGGACTTAGCCATATTTGGCATCATGGAGTCACTTAAGGAAAAATGTGAGGAATCAAATAGGCGTGATGAGTGGATAAGGTGCCATCCTGGAGCCTTGGAGGCCAAGAAAAGGATATTCCCTACAGGGCATATTCCTAGAAGACATCATTATAGGTAGTGGAAGGTCTGCAAAGAGGCTAATAATTCACCAATGGAGGAACACATCGACACTTGTCACACAATTTACTGAGGAGAGAAGGTATGATAGTGGGTGTTGATCTTATAAAAAGGAATGCTCAAGTCAGAAATAGATATGAGAGATAGACATGACAATTAGGAAGAAATACATGGATCCATGAAGGGGATGCAATAATGCTAGGGTTTAGAGCACTTAGTGCTAGAGGGGGTTAAGGGATGCCATAAGCATGTGTATGGGTAATAAGAACTTTAACAATGGATAAACTAGGAAAAAGTATAGTTAAGATCTCATATCAGGAGGTTTGCAGGAGACAAGTCTCTGTCATTTAATATATATGGTATGAGATGACCCTTTTGAATGTAATGTGGCTACCAGAACTCTTTTAAATTAAAACACACACACATACACACACACACATATATGTATGTATGTATGTATGTATGTATGGGTTCGTTCTGTATAAATTGTTTATGGGTGTAAACCCTTGTGTTATATGACTTATCATGGCTCAGATCTAGTTTATTATACTTCTTACAATGTTATTTAGCTTCTGTGATGCATTAATGTGTAGATATGTTAGTTGCATCTTCTACCTTTTTAAGTAAGTGAATGTACTTATGTTTCTGTAAATAATCCTCCATTAATGGTGGAAACTTATCACAAAGTTCACATAAAAGAGGGGCTTCATGCTCGTGCATGCCTTGGGTGAGTGCCCAATGCCCGCTCGGTGATAGGCCGATGTGCATGGGGTTAGAAAGAAATATTAAGGGTAAATAAATGACTACATCTTGGTTCTTTTGCCAGGAGCTCTCTTCAAAGATGTTGTGAGAATGGTACTTGATGACAGTGCGCTTGACCTTAGATAGTGTCAAAGCATGGGTTAAAAGCATAGAGGATGAGTTTTCTCAGATATTTAAGAATGGACTTGAGTTTGATGCATGTAAATGGGTAGAAGAACATTTGTATCATGAGCTGTATGAGACCACCTTTTTTTGTTTTCCAGTGGAGTTGTACGAATGTCTCTTGGCATATGCATCTAGATCAAGCTGGTACTATAGACCTCGCATATGGACCCAAGATGAGTATCAAAGGCTACATGATGTTAATTTGACTTGGACGTATGCTGTTGATCTTTACGGAGTAGAGTGCTGATGAGTTACACCTTGAAGTACATGATTTCTACGTATTCCTATCTAGAGATTGCTGAGTTTGAGTTCTTGAGGGAGCCAAGAGGATTGTTATTGTATGCTATACCCTTAGCTATAAAGATATTGATCATTACGCTAAGTTTGGAAACATTTTGTATGGTTGGATAAGAGTTTTCTGAGCACTAGGCGAGGAATCTAGAGTGGAGGAAGATGGCGGACCTTACAACTGAAAAGGAGAGAGAAGAAAGATGAATTAATTATAATGAGGCTAGGGAGAGGGAGTTGAAAAGAAAACATGAAGCTGTAGGAGTGCTGGATTTATGGAGACAAACATTGTGAGAAGGATTTGAGGTTCACGTGGAGGATGTGGAACCTGAGCAGTCTGTGCTACCCCATCTTAGAAAGCGTAGAAGAGAAACCCCCTTGGATTTTGGAGAAAGCTAGTCACATAAAGAAAGGAGAGGAGTCATTGGCACACATTTGAATCCACCTAGTGGATAACCCCTGATGCTTAGCTTTCTAAATCTAGAGATAAGTATTACTAACCCAGTTGGTATTGGTGGAGGTAATCGATCAACACCTAGGAGGTATAACTTTTCATTTGGCACATCTATGGCTGCATAATAATTTCCTCTGTTTGGAGGTATATTGTTTAGAGTGAAATTTGGGAAAATTATGAGTACACAAAGCTTAGGTATCGCATATAGAAGTGACACGAGATACACATCTGGTAGTGATACAATATCATAGACTATTGGAGTGTAGTTCAACATGAATGTGGGGACATAAGGCACGACCACTTCAAGACCTTTACTAGCTATGAGAGCTAGATTTAGTGGGTCAGGTGGAATACACACTGGTAGACCTAGTGGATTTGGAGGATATGGTGGGTCAGGAGGGATAGGCGCTAGTGGATATAATGGATCTAGTGGTGGAGGAAACATCAAAGGGAATCAAGGTTCTGGATTAGGTGGACAAGGACCTGAACCACCTCAGCAAGTATTTACAAAATTTCTTTACATCTACCAAATTACAAAGGTGTTGAGGATGCTACAGAACATGTACATAAATGTGAGCTACTATTGTGTGTGAAGGGGATCACTACCCCAGAATGGAAGGTGAGCCAGCTTGTAAGAACATTGTAAGGGTGCGTGCATAGTTGGTACCGAAAGTATGACCCCCACTAGACAATAGTAGATTATACCGTGTTGCGTAATGCCTTCTTAACTTAATTCCATATCCATGAGTTTGAATATAAGAGCATTAACATGCTGAATGAGATTCAATAAGGTATGGTAGAGTGTGTGTGGGAGTATGATGCACATTTTAAGACTCTCTTGTCAAAAATGTCGTATGATATTCATCCTTCTTAGCATGCTCAATGGTTTGTTTAAAGGATTAATAACACCCTTTAGGAGAGCGTTGTCACATAAGACTTTCACAGAATTGTGTGAGGCCTTGGAGGCTTCCCTACACACTGAGGCTATGGGAAGTGTGTATACTAATGTTAGTCCTTTTCTTGAAGCTTAGATTACTACAATGAAAAAGCAGCTAAAGAAGCTATCTACGAAATCATCCCATGATACTCACAGTGGCCTATGGTGCACAGATTGTGAGGTAGAGGGGCATACAAAGGACAATTTGCCTCAAAGATGGGTATGCACCGCGAGAGTAGAATGTGATATTTTCCACAAAGATCATGATGTAAGTAGGTGTCTGCTACTACAGTGTGCGATATGTAAGAATGTGTCTTGTTATTACATGATTTGCACCTTTACTACTCATGACACCAAGGATTGTAGATTGATTGATAAGATACATGATGCCATTGATATTGGTGTTCACCAAACCAACGTTACAACAAATTCCAAGTATGATGGTCATTATTATGAAGGACACGCAAATGGAGGAGCTTGTGGAAGAGGATTTCATAGAGGATTTAGAGGTCGTGGAAATCACGGTGGTGGAAGAGGTGAATTCCCTCACGGAACTTGTTATAACTGTTGGTCCACAGAGCATTAGAAGCACGAATAGAATGATCTTCCATAGTGCTTATGGTCTAGGAAGAAGAACATACATGAGGAGTGCTCAGAGCTATTTGAACATATGATCTAACAACAATGGAAATACAAATGCATTGGGATGGTAAGCATTAAGAAATTAGACTCATAATGGATGCCAAGGGTGACACGTGAGTCAGAATTAGAACCTATACTAGTGATAATGTGAGCTGAGGTTACACATGCCAAGGAAATACCAAAACAAATAGCACAGATTACAAGAAAAGAGGTGGTATATGGGAAGTATCTGGACCCTACCCATCAAAAGGAATTTTATTAAGAGACCATGGATGTAATTAGGAGTCTTTAAGGGGAAATTCATTGTCTAAAGGAAAAATCTAGGAAATTGGAGCAAAAGAAGAGTGTTGAGGCTCCACAGACGTATTTAGATGATGTCAAAAAGGTATGCAAGATGTTGAGGTAAGAAAATATCATCCCCTTACTAGGAGAATGGTTAAGATAGAAAGTACCAAACAATGGAGTAGAGTGCGAGAGGCAATTTTTGCATGTTAACCTTCCTCCCCACAGCCTTGACTAGGATAAGGAGATTACCTTGAATGTAATTGTCGATGGATGGCTCATAAGAAATATTCTAATTGACATGGGTGCAAAAGTTAATGTTCTCACCCTGGATGTCTGGAATCAAATGGGAAGGCCCCCTTTATAGCTATCTTCAAATGTGTTGTATATGGCTAACAAAACAAAGGAAATGCCCATTGGTGTTTTAAAAGATGCTTCTATCACTATCCAAGGGGTGAAATTCACTAGGGACTTCTAAGTCTTAGTGCTTGCTTAGGTGGACAACTTTCTAGCATTACTTGGTTGCCCCTGGTGCTATAAGAATAATGTTGAGTTACATTTCAATAAGGGTTGTATAAGTTTTGAGAAAAAATTGGAATGTGCTATCATTCCTTTGACATATGGGAAGTCAGTGCCCTATATTGAGCCTTTAGGAGGAGAATACCTAGACACAATTTACGTGCACACTATCTGGGACCCTGAATTTATGAAACCAACAAAAGAAGGATTTATTTAGTGGGAAGATGCTCAATCTATAAGTGATACAACTAGTGTGACATGTAATAATTGGGCACACAGGACATATGCGTTATTTAGAAGGCAGCTAAGAGTCTCTGTGACGAGAGTAACAAATACATGCTCATTCAAGTGCCTAGGAAGAAAGAAGTTGTCAAGTTATTCTGGGGGAACCAACCCTGATGTTTTCCTGCAAGAAATGGAGACCCAGTGGAGATGTGGGATCGAAAGGAGAAATATGCTTAAATATACCTTGCTCGGGACCACAACACATTGGTGAATGACCCATTGCGATAGCCTTCTAGAGTGATGTGAAGTGAGAATAATGTTCTCTGTTAGATTTTTCTGGAGTAATGCACCTACTATCATACAATATTATCACAAGAAGGAACCCACCTCATTTCATGTCTAGGCATGTGAGAAGGCCTAGATGGAAGGCACAAAAGCTTTTCCACCTTCTTTATGGGCGCATAAATTGTACTCCACCTTACAGGGCTACACGCATGCATGGTACATTCACAAAAAGATACTCCGTTAGATAAGAAACTAAAAGGAGTTGATGACTAACCTCCTTCAAGATTTCAAATATCAGAGTCCTAAGCCATCAGTGGATGAGGCATTACAGGTTGTGAAACACCTAACCATGGGAGATAGTGCCATGACGGAGGATAGAATAGTGGAATTATTGGGTGAACCTGGCTTAGAAGCACACTTTGATGAGGAATAATCAGAGGAGATATAGGTTGATCATGCATGCATGGAAAAAGAGAGGAAAATTGGTCTATGTGGTCAATGGTGAAGAATCAGAAAATTTGGATGTTAACCATACTGTTGGTACGCACAAAGTTATGGATAATGCTGATGAGTAAGCACACACCTACCATGAACCCATGAAAACCAAGAAGGTTAACATTGGTTTGGAGGTAGAACCTAAGGAGGCTACTATTGGAGATTATTGGATAGAAAAGGAGTTTTCAAATATCTTTGATCTATTGCATGAATTTCAGAAATTGTTTCCATGCGGGTACCACAAGCTTAAAGGAGTTCACCACTCCTTGGGAGAAATGAAGATCAAATTAAAGGAAGGTGTGCACCTAATTAGGAAGAGAACTTATCGAATGAATCCGAATCTTCGTGTCAAAGTCAAGGAGGAGATTGAAAATATGATCACATTAGGTATCATTGAGGCTGTGGAAGAATCAAGATGTATAAGTCTGATGGTCATCAACATCAAGAAGGATGGGAGGATAAGGATTTGTGTTGATTATAGGGATATGAATACGGTATGTGTTATTCATGCTTTTCCAATCCCTTTCACTGAGGAGATCCTGGAAAGAGTAACTGGGTGTGAGATCTATTATTTCACAGATGGATACTCATGATATTATCAGGTTTGAATGGTAAAGGAGGACCAAGAAAAGACAAATTTTGCCACTGATTAGGGAAGCTTTTCCTACACAGTCATGCCTTTTGGACTAAAGAACGCACCTCTTGTGTATTCATGCATCGTGGTGCAGGCATTTACAAACTTCATGCATAAGTTTCTTCAAGTCTACCTTGATGATTGGAAGGTATATGGATTAGTGAGAGATCATTATGACAATCTGAGGCTAATGCTTGAAAGATGTCAACAGTTGAGGATATCCCTCAACATTAAGAAATGTGTTTTCACTACTCCATTTGGAACCCTTTTGGGGCATATAATATGTAAGGAAGGCTTATTGGTGGATCCTATTGAAGTTACTGTTATTGTGGGATTGGGAAAACCTACCAGCCAGAGCGTAGTGTGTGGATTCCTTGGGTATAGGTGGTATTACCGGAAATTTATCAAGGGGTATGCCAAGATTGCTATGCCATTGGAAAATTTTCTAAAATATAAAAGTACATTTCACTGGGTAGTGTAGACATTAAAATTAGGTCATATTCCCCCTTCGTCCCTTGACATATAAGCCCCCCTTTATTGCATCTACCTAGCCATGACCCCCTTTACCCTACTAATATTAATTTAATTAAATTAATGCGTTATCCTCACTATATTTATTATTTAAATATCTTATTTAAATAACATCTACACAAAAATTTCACTTAGACACCTCACCAAGCTAACTCAACCTAAGACCTATTCTTAGCAAGTTCCCATAACTAACTAAGACTTACCCAAACCCTAAAAAATCAATGCCTACACTCCCTCTAACCACATTCCCACATGCTCACAAGAAGCTCTGAGTCTAATCCATGGGATAATGACACAAGATCCAAGAAAATCAGGAGGATCTCCCTAAGTTTAGTAAACCTAGTAAATCCTGCCTTGACTGACATTGGTTATCCCTAACCGTCGCCGGTTAAGCCAAACTACCATCCGTTACCCCTTTTAACCCCTAAACTACCTTATTGTCAAGGTTGGAAAACATTGCAAGAAATTTGACGAGCAAGAATACATCTCAAAGAGATAACGCATCTTCAGAGATCCAATTCCAGCGAAAACTCACATCCAAGGAAGGAGATTGAGCATTCTTCTCCTGCACAGCCATCCTAGCCACATTCTGATCTATCCAAACAAAAGAGGACTGTGCATGCAGCCCATGAAAAAGCTTTTCTTTAGTTGGTGATCACTTTCAGCCTTCAAACCCATCATCAGCACCTCCATCCTTCACACTAGACTTTCAAGAAGGAAATCTAGGTAAGTATAATGTTATACTTCTTTGGCTTATTTCATTTAATCATTGTTTTATCACCCATTGTTTATCTTTCTCCTTATCGACCATCTCCAACATTTTTTAGCTCCATAGACCCATCAAAATCTTGTAAAAACTTATTCCAATCACCCAATACCTCATCCCTACCAACCAAATTCTTTGTGCAATCACAAAAGAGACCAAAACCCTATTCTGTGACATTTCTAGATTTCACAGTAACTGGTGCCGGTTATACCTAACTACGGTCGGTCACCCCTAACCGATGCCGGTCTCTATGTTTGTTCACACAACCTTAAATAGAGACCTATCCACCTAATTTTACCTCACCCTCACTCACTGGTGACCTACCCAAGACCTTTATCAGACCTACAAAACCTAGAACCAACCATTTGACATGTGGATTCTATTCTAGCTTAGCTTGTTAGATTAGATCTATTTTCTTATTGTGTTTTAAGTGAGATACCTAAATCATTTAAAAATAAAAATAGGATTTACTTTGTTTACAACATTAATTTGTTTAAAACAGTGGATTGATAGCCATCTAGGAAGTATCATACTTCCCGGATCTAGCTCACACTAGGTAGTTCACTGCCCATATTGTTTAATTCCTTCTAGTGGTCTTGTTGTCATTACAGGTAGTTCCTCCAAGCCAAAAGGAAGCTCTCATGGTCTGCTATGGATTCGGAAGTCATACGCATGCAACAACCCCTCAATTGACATTTGAACAGGTATTCCTTCTACACCCATTACCCTATATGTTTCGTCAACAATTCAAAAAAACAATTTAACAAAAAGGTGAAACATTTTGGCACGCCCGGTGGGAACCATTCGGTGTTCCTTGTATTTCATTCATTCCTAGGAAAAAATTGTGTGTTTTTTTCCCTTCTAAAATCATACACACTAATTTTCTTCCCTGGTAATCCACTCCTTTCCATTTACTCTAAAGGAAACTTTTCTTTTGGTGTATTTAAAAAGAATCATTTCTTCATGTTTTCTGCATTTTAGTGAGAGAACATCACTCTTCCTATTCATCTATTGTGTCATCCAATTTCACATTTTCAATTTGGGTTTTAAAATCATTGCATTTCATTCTGATTTTTTGCATTAGCTCACATTAATTGAGGGCAACCTATACGCTGGAAGTCATTACCAGCTGATGGTTGAAAAAAGAATCGTAGAAAAGCACTTCTATCCTTTTCTCTTTCTCTGAGTCTTACCAAACCACACAAGAATTCAAATACATACATTCTTAAACAACATCTTACCTAGAAGAAGCTATAGGTGATCACACAATCATGGCATAGTGAGCACCCAGTTCGCTCCTTTGTCGAGTAATACTTCAGAGTGAAGCCCGCCCCCACCATAACAAACCTGAAACATCACAATTTAGGTCTCCTTCTTTGTAGGAAGCCATCCTCACTAAAAAATCTATTTCACAATTCATGTGTCAGTCCCTAAATAGCATAATCTAAATAAACATAATAGAAAAGGGCACTCTTAGGATCACATTTTCTTAGTGTTTCTACTTGGTTTACATTTTGAGCTGAAAGATCACGTTCATCACTTTTTTTGTTCATCCTTGCACACTCCTCATCATAGATGGTGTATTCTGGCTTCACCTGAGTGTGACTGGGCCATATCACCATCATTCCCAAAATTCTGGGTCTAATTCCACATCAAATTCTAATTCACAACCACTTTTTCTCATCACTGTTTCAATCTCACAGTAACCGTCATCAGTTACCTCTGACTGCCATTGGTTAAACTCAACCGACATCGGTTCCAAGTCCTTTTGCTAACCTACTCAAAAATACATTCTCACTTCAATTTTCTCCACTTCCCATAGTCTCTGTCACTATCAGTTTTTCCCATTAAAATTTTACACAACCCCAGATTTGGCATACTTGTCAGGTTTTTCCTTCTACCTCACTGATTACTCACTACCTATTTTCTACAGTGACTGGTAGTAGTTACCCCTAACTGATATCATTTTTCCCTAACTGGAATCAGTTAGCGTGTTTCACATTCCACCCACCATTTATTACTTCATCAATTTTTTTTTCCTGCTGTTCTCTGTACTATTTACAGAGAACAACCCCACCAGATTAGTACTGGTTCACATGGTACTGACCCGAAGACAAGAAAATGCCCTCGTGTTCCATGCCAGTTGCCAACCACTCCCACCTAGTCCTTCACCACCTTCTATTTTATCACCAGACATAGATCCTATGCATCCTACTAATATTGCTACCGAAGATGAGGAGTTCGCATGACTCCTTGATGAGAACCCTGCTGCCTTGCAATTTTACCTCTTCCATTCGTCCACTCGAGATGCCTCGAGTCAGTTGATATACGACATGCCCATATATATCCCCCTGAATCTCGCACCCACTTCTGCATCAGCCCCATCTGGCTCCATGGTACCTGCATCCACGTCACCCCCAGTCCTTTCACAATTAGGTTTCATACCCCCCATGACTACCACATCTGTTACCTATGTGGCACCCATTACATCCACCATACCCTCGATGATTACCCCAAACACAACCTCATCCATACCTCATGTCTGACACATACCTGTAGCTATGTTCCCACCTCTAGTATCAGTGACCCCTACCCCATTTCAGAACGTAGTTCTTTCCATTCCATAATCTTTAGCCCCTATTTCCACTAGGGTTACCATGACCCTTCCTCCCTCATATACATACTACCAACAACCACCTGTTTCATCTATCATTCATTCCGGATACGTACCCCCTATTTCCTTGCCTTCTTCTCTACCACCTTACATGGCAGCCCCATACATTGGAATTCCACTCCCATTATATGCCCAAAACCAACCTCCTCAGTCTATAAGAGGCATCAAATCATCACAACCCACCAACGACCTAATTAAATTGATGATGGACAAGATGCAAACACTGGAGGCATTGGTTTCTGGCTCCCGCAAAACTCTCACTTACGATAAGATTTGCAATGAGCTTATTCACCCATCCATTCATACCCTATGCATTGGGAAATGCTTAAATTTAACTACTTCAATAGTAAGGAAGACCCACAACAACATTTGTGCTCATTTAAACATGGATGTTATTTGATTGCTCATGATGATGCCTTACTTTTGAGAACTTTTCCCATGTCCCTCATTGGACCTACATTATACTGGTATAGTGGGTTACCCAAACACTCCATATTTTCATTCAATCAGGTAGCCCAAGATTTTTTGGATCATTTCTCTATCAATATCACCAAGAAAGTTACCATGATCGATCTATATTCCACACGTCAATATGAGGATGAATCTGTCACAGATTTTGTCACTCGCTGGCACAGCCTGATCAATCAACTTACCTTTCAATTGCCACAAACTGAACTCATTGAGCTCTTTACCTGAGCTTGTGCTAGACATATCTCCCTGACCTTGCAGGTCCAAAATTTTTGAACATTTGATGAGGCATTCACTATGGCATGCAAGTTAGATATTCGAGCCATCGAAGAGAATAAAATCCAATTATGAAATAAGAATTCAGCATTCAAGTCGACTAAAACCTCTTCTTCTTCTAAACCACCAACCAATTATTCAAAGGCTAAAGGTACAACTAATGTAGCGGTGCTCAAGGCTGGCCCAGCTCATCCGTCTACTCAAGCTACACCCTCATCTAATCTATCACCCATTCAAGCTTTTTGATTCACACAAGAGCAGTGAAAATATACCCCAATTGGGGAATTTTACTCTTCTATCTTAGAAAATCTTATCAAAGCTAGTGCCATCACCCTTCCACCCATAAAACCACACTAGTTTTGACCCTGCTCACCCCATGCCCGCATGGTATAAGGAACAAGATTTTTGTAACTATCACCGAGTGAAGGGTCATAGTGACGGAAACTACATCAATTTTAAGAATATTGTTCAAGATTTGCTTGAGAAAATCTACAAATCTTTAAAAAACCATTTCCCAATCATGCCCCTTCATCCAATCAAATAGGTGAGACATCCACTCATGATACCCATACTCGTGAGGTTCATGCGATCTTTAACGAGGTACCTATCACCTCTCAATTACGTCACATCCCTTCCATAGAGGAAATCCTAGCCCGAAATCCTCCTTCCACATCTAAACTAACCGTTACTATTCCTTCACCAATAGAAGAACACCCTTCATCTCCTGCATCACCTCCGGAGGAGTCTTCTGCTGACATTGAGACCATCTCACCCCTAGCTTCTCCACTTAGCGAACCTTTACCTACCTGTTATCCTGTAAAATTGACAAGGGAAATTTTGCAGGTAACCATACCAAAATATTGTTTTGGTTCCCTGTTAAGGTCCCCTAGCGTCCAGATTGGCATAAAATTCCTTTCCAGAAAACCTAATTTGTCAAACTTAGTCATTTTGGTCCTTTTTGGTTGGGTGTAGATTTTACTCGTGTAACATCAAATGAATTTTCACCCCCTTCTTTTCCTTTGGCACATCCTTTGGAGTGTTGACATTACAAATGTTGCACCTTCCCATGTTGTGCCCTTCTAACATGCGCTAAGGTGCATGTGCCACCCTGTTGAAACTAAAATTGTTGCACCCTTGAACGGTGTGCCAAGGCGCTGAAAAAGTCATGTTGACAGTCGCATAACCGTGCCAAAGGCACAAATAGTTTCATGTTGGCATCTATTTTGGTGCGCCCTTTGAAAAATTTGGTGGCACACTTATTATGCCTTTTGCTATAAATAGGCACATCCGACCTGTCATTTTCATGATTGAAAAAATGTGAAAAAGTTTATTCCTCTGCACCTGTCAGTGCTCCTGTCATCCCCGTGTCACTTTACGTCACATTCGTGGACCCCACATCATTTCTTTCATTCTATATATTCCGGGTAAGTGGTCCTTGCTTTTCTTATGGTTTTTTTTTGGTTTGGTTGTCTGTGGGGTTATTTTGTTAAAAATGAAGAAATGAAGCTAAAGAAACAATATGCACCCTCCAGCCCATTTTTGTAATCTTCTCTCCCCCCAAACCAGTTTTACCCTCCTTCCAGATCTGCTGGCCTGAAGGGCTTTGTCTAAGAAATGAACCCAATATCCTCTTCGCTCTATTCCCCTTACTGTCAAAATCCATGTTGAAAGAGGCCAAAAACCACAAACCTATCCAAAAGGGAGAAAATGTAAAGTTATTATATATCCAAAGCCACAACCTTTTCTTCAGCGCAAACAGACTCACTGTTGCACAAAATACAGTCATGCCAAGGGGCACACTATCCCTGTCTACAACACATTTCTCCCCTGTGCCCTATAAAAACCCTCAAATCCCAAAACAAGGTGCAGGCGCAACTCCAGCTACACCAACATTTATGTCATGTAAACTTTTCTTGCGCTGCGCCAATGTTAAAAACAAGGTGCACCTTAACTCAATGATGCATCATTCAAACCTGCACCCCTTTGGCGCACCATAACTTGTTGCAACATGTTCCATACCTACGCCAATGGCACATCCTACAGCCTTGCAACACCCAAATTATCTATGCCCTTTTCAAAAGCCTTTATCTTGGTGTAGGCACACATCCTTCAACACCAACATTGAATGTTATGTGTAGTATTCCTGCGCCCTATGCCCTTTGGCATTGTTTTCTTCCTTGTAACACTCTCTATCAGTGTGCCTTGATTTTCTCACCCTACAGCCTGTAGTATTGCTGCACCCTACACCTAGAGGCTTCTAAATTGCTAACTCTTCTTTCTATAAAGCTTTGATGGATAATCTAACAGCTAACATGACTCTTCTGTGATGGACTTCGCTCCTTCTTCTTGCAGATCAACAAATGAACTTAGATTCACACATGTCTTCATCAAGTAAGAGACCAACCAAGTCTAAGGGTAAGGCCAAACTCATAGAGGAAGAAATGAAATATAAGTATCAAAGGGTCAGGATGCTTGAGTCCCATGCAGAGTGTGACTTAGAGATCAGGGATGCCGAACTTGGCCACATTGACATGGAAGATTTTTGGGCCAGAACCAGAAGGGTCATAGGTAGTTCTTGGATGGAATAACTAGTTGGTAGTGGTCTACACTTTGCTAGAGGAATTCCCGTAAGCGTAGTAAATAATGAATTCATGATGGTGGTAGCCCGCTGCTATAATAAAGACACAAGGTGTGTCAAGAATGAGAAGGGTGAGGTTATCATCAACCTCACTGCCCAGCACTTTGAAATCATGCTAGGTATCCCCCACCAACGGCACTGTGTGGCAATCAACCAGGAAGACTCCATAAAGGCATGGGATGAAAATGAGGACAAATGCATGTAGTTGATGAACAAAGTGTATTTGAAGAACAAGAAGGTAATAACCAGGTGGCCCCAGGTTATTCATCGCAGCAACTTTTCGGAGGAGCTAAGCAACACCATTACCTTCCTAAGAAGGGTTTTTGGACTTCCTGATGCCCATTACTTCCATAAATGGATGCTCAGATACCTGAAGACAATGAGCAAAAACATGCCTGATCAGTGTTTTGAGTGGGTAGAGATCATCAGTAGCACCATCTCTAAGCAACTCCAACAACTCTCAACAACGGGGAAGTTCCACATGAACTCCTATGTGGTCTATGCTGCTACCTCCGAGAGAGATTATCTAGCACTGAGTCGATGCGGGGTGTGGCCCCAAGTGAAAATATATGAATATTATCTAGAGTTGAGATTGGAAAACAACATCCCATAGTTCAGCAAGATCAACGATGCCTTATTCTACGGCATCATCTACTTATTGAGGCCCAATATGACTCACAGTCGAATGACCAAGAGCATAGTGACTGCAACAGAGAAGTGGGGGGCGTTATTTATGTAATTCCCCACTTTCACTTATCTTAGAGCCACCAAATTCTTGGGGGATCCCACCAAGTTGCCAAAATATGTAGGCCCTAAACTAGTCCTTTTGGAGCTATCCAGATAGTTCATCACATGTCATGAGAAGTGCCTAAAAAGAAAGAAGGGTGGAACTCCATTTCCCCTCACAGTGGGTAGATACACCTGCACTTTTCACACCAAGGCCTGGGAGATGTTTACAGAACTAGAATTACTTAATTTAAAGCACAATTTCCTAGCAAGGCCGAACTTTGATCCATGCAATTACCTCCCAAAGGAAAATCTTGATCCGATCCATGTCCCAAAGAGTGAGAATATCTACATCGACCTGTATCATGAGGTCAAGCTCAGGATAAAGGATCACTCCCACCTGGCCCTAGCAGAAATCATCTAATATGGTGTGGCCATTGTCCCGAAAGGTTACCAAACGACTGATCAAGAAGTTGATCAAGTCTATCTAGATACAAATGGGGACAACTGGCCATTTGTTGAGATTGACAGAGTAAAGGCACCTCAAACTATTGAGGAAAGTGTCAAAGACACTTTGTAGCACACAAAATATTGGTGCAGGTTTAATGGTCTCATCTACCTTGGGGTGGACTTCACCACGTCTCCCTTAGGCAATGCACCTGCCAGGCTAAAGCATTTTCCAAGGGCAAAGGAAAAGAAAAAGAAGGGGAATCAAGCACTACTCAAGAGTAAGCTCCCAAGAGTCCTCCTTCCACCGCCAAGGAGCAGGTCATACGCTCTATCTCCCCAAAGAAAGAGCAGGTGGTAAGTGTTCCAATGGGAACATTCACACAGGATGTTGCCACTACTACAACTACTGAAGTTTCCTCTGGCCCATCTCCCACTCTTCCTTCCCCTCCTCATGTCACTCAACCAACCATTCCTTTGGTTGTGTCTTCTCCCTCATCTTCTTCTGTTCCCCCTTCCTCTTCCTCCATCTTCTATTCCCTCGTGGAGCTGTCCCCAAGTATTTCTTCCCTCATCTCTCATATCCCTTCCACCACCATGGTTTCTTCTCCTACAGTGACTCCTACCCCTGTGAGCGTTGGATTTTCAGCTTCTTTATTAATGCCGCTGCCAAGCGTCTCTACCCATTTCCCTGAGTTCACTATAGTTACTCCTTCTTCCTCCATTCCCTATTCTCCTTCTAGTCCCACTCCCTTACGTCCAGCATGGATCTCCCAACACCTGAGCCAGCATAAGAGGAAAGTCCCCATTGCACCTATGGACTTCTCTGTCATTCCAATGAAAGGGGCTAAGAAGCAAAAGCCAATAACCCACTTCTCTCAGAGTGTGTCAGGTGAAAGATTAATGGAGATTGCGTACCTTGATCCCACAAAGGACAAAAAGGATTTGTCTCCTACAGATTATACAGTGACACAGGTCACAATGGGAACATCCTCTAAGAGCCTGCAAGGAGAGGCCTTATTTGTAGTGGATGCCCTTTGTAAGAAACTTTAGGAAGCAAAGGAAGAGAAGAGGATACTGAAAGAACAAAACAAACATATTCTCTAAGCCCTATAGAAAATGGGCAGTGCACCTCCTATAACTGCCACGGAAACTCTTGAGGCCCTTAGCCAAGAAAAGATAAACGAATATGCCAAGATTGGTGAACAAGGCATGGCAGTATCTGCCTGGAGAGACTAGATCCTCAAAGATAGTGAGGAAGTAATCATAAAGTTCACGGAGCTATATCAGAATATTGGTCAAGCGAACAAGGAACTCCAGGTGATTACAGGACCTATCTCCCAAGAGTTGGACCATGCTAGGTTATAACATGAGACGTTCCAGAAGATGCTCAATTACTCAGTCGATGACTTAGTTAAATTCAGTGTCTTCGATCACCCCAGAGCACCCAATAAAGTTCTTGCTGCTTTGGACTACTGGGTCGATCAGATGGAATTCATCTTGGAGAAGATAAAAAAATACAAAGAGGAAGCCTTGGATGCAATGCATCAAATGGAGCAAATTGTCCTAAGGATGTCTCTAGGCTTGCTCACCCCATCATACACCTTGAGGAAGGCAGAAGATACAATTTGGCTCTTTAAAGAGATCATCTTGCAAGGGTTAGGGTCAGAAGCTACTTTTGATGTAGAATCCATCAACAACCTTCTGGCTTGCCGTGACTTTGTGGGTTACCTGATGGAGGTAGGAAATGAGTACTTCAAACTCCCAGAAAATATCAGAGATGAACGGGATACTTGTGAAGTCATCGGTGATCACACCAAGGGTCCTACCCAGGATCAAATTCAACTGTTGATTAGCAAATTCATGGAGTACCGAGCCCAATTCCACATTTCCTCTCCCGAGTAGAAGCAGGATATTCCTTTCTAGCTGTGGGATGACGATGAATATCCTTCCTCCTCTTGGCTTTCTTCTAACTTTTTCTAAAATATTTAAAAGTATGTTGACACAAATGATGACATCATCCATGTTGCACCATGGGATGTTGTTATCCACCAAGTTGCCCCAAAGTCAACATTTGAGTTTTAGATATTTTGTAATTAGTTGTTGGTTTCTTTTTGCCTTCTCTCTCCTTCTCCTTCTATATATACTTGAATACTTGTTGTATTCAATCGGTGGACATTTTTTAGATGAAAAATAAAAGTGAGAAGAAAAGGCTTTGTACTTTTTGTAACAGAAGAAAACATTAATACAAATATTGAGACTTTGTGTTGAATACATGTGTTATGTGCATCAGAACTTTCTTATGTCAGATCCGTGTGTTTATTCTTTTAGATCTATCTCTAATTTTTTGTCATTTGCTCAT
Source organism: Taxus chinensis (assembly GCA_019776745.2). NCBI lineage: Eukaryota > Viridiplantae > Streptophyta > Pinopsida > Cupressales > Taxaceae > Taxus > Taxus chinensis. The sequence continues at coordinate 372,614,682 of CM034151.1, forward strand.
TAGTATTGCTTTGTTTGTTAATGCAAGTAGGTTTGGCTTCGTTTATTACCAATCCCAAAACATAAACCTTCTGACCTTTCTGCTTTGGAATTCATTTCTTTTCTCCTTTCAGAACTATCCTATTTCCTCTCTTCCCTTCGTCCCTTTCTGCTTATAGTCAGAAATACCTCAACTGAGATGAGATCCCAAACCCCTGAAGGTAGAATACTATAGGACTTGCACAGATTCCTACTGGTAGAATAACAATAAACCAGTTTCTCTTTGCTGTCTCAAAGAGGGGCTATGCTTTAAACACTGTTGGCTCATCTATCCATAGATCTACCCTCCAAGCTGATTTTTAGACCAACACTACCATACCTCCTCCACCCATAGAGGAGCACCCATTACCTCCTCTACCCACAGAGGAGCATCCATTACCTCCTCCACCCACAAAGGAGCACCTATCCATTCCACCACTCATAGAGGAACTCTGATCATCCATTCCACCCATCATAGACCTGGTGGGGATATCTTTTCCTCTTAACAAACATTCTCCATCTGCTATCCGACATCCAACAGACCTACTTTCAACTCTCTTACCCATGGAAGCTGAAGCTAGATGAGTCCCTATCTCTAAGATACATTTTACGGGAATTCCCATTAGGTCTTCACCAACTCCACCTACAAACATGCCATTCTCACGTTTGGCCGATCACTTGGATTATGTGGATAGGGCTTTATTATGGGGACACATTTTACTCCCTGTCTCAACACAACTGCAGAGATCCGTCGATGACACCTCCACTATCTACCCAAGCACATTTCCACCCATCAAACCACATACAACCACTACTGTCACAACCCCTTCCATGATATCTATTAACACTCACACCACACCCTTACCCATAACCCAACCTATGCCTAAACCCAAACCCATACCCACAATATTTACCTCCACTAAACCTATTACCACTTTAGGGGTCACCCTGACCACCAGCCTTACTCATCCACCTATTAAACTAGATTTAGCTACATCCTCCAACGTTAAAACCACACCTACTCTGACACCCAAAATAAAGAGACAAACTCAACAACCTCAAACCCCTACAACACCACTCACACCCACACTTGTCCCATCTACCTTAAGACCTCAGCTGCCCAACATGGTCAAGCACCCCTCACCCATTCATAACCCAATAACACAACAACCCATTCCTTCCTCACAAATCTCTAACCTACCCAAGCACACAACACGACTCATACTCACACCTGCAGTCCCTTTACCACCAATACCTCTGATACCTTCAGCCGTTGCTTCACTACCTATTACACTTTAGTCATTGTCCCTCACACCCCAAGCACAACCTGCGTCATCTACCTTCATAGCACCCCCATTATCCCTGTGGGTAACTTTCCCTCTTCCTCCATCTACTTTTCCTTCTAAAGCCCGTATACCCACATCACCTTTACCCAAGAAGGTGTAACCCAAAAACATAACCCCACTACCCCACAACAAGGTAGTCAAACCAACCCCACACCCTCCTACCCATCCATCTACTGTACCCCTACCCAAACGAACCCGACCGATACCTCAAACCACACTGGCACCTAAACCCATAGCTTGACTTCCTACTCTTCCAAAAAAAATTCCCAGACAACCAACCACACCTACACCCAAACCCACATTCACTTCCCATTGTGATCCACTAGCAGGGTCCTATGCCAAAATTTTAACCAACCTCCTCGAGACTTCTGTTATCACATTATCACCACTCCGACCTTACAACCCCCTCAAACACAATCCAAAGGGGTTTAATGATACCAAATTTTGTGCATACCATCATGTGCTAGGGCATGATGTGGAGAACTACAAGGCCTTGAAAACCGTCCTTATCCAATTATGTCCACCCGAAACCAACTTTGATGATGATGACCTTCTTAACAAGGATCCTGCTTCACCAACACCCATTCCCACATTACGCACTCAACAACCACAACCTCCACGCTCACAGCTCCTAGAACCACACAAAAAATTTGAGATTAACATGGTTCACATAAGGGAACTTGCCACGCCACCACCCAGATATTACTGCGCCCAACTGACCTCATGGGGCTTTTATCCTCCCGTAGGTTTTTACCCTTCATGTCATTATACCACTTACCCTACACTCTCTCCATTTGACAATTTCCCTCAAATCAACATGGTACACATCACTACACATGCGCAAAAGGGTAAAGAAAAGGCAGCTGACCCACCAACCAATCCTATACCCAACATACCATCTGTACCCATACTTAAGATAAATATCCACACCCCCACATACCCCATTTATAATGGCATCACACATCGCACCATGCTCAAAAAATTACACCAATCTCCACTCAAAATGTCCTTATATGACCTCATCTAAACCTTGGAATCCCATCGTTAAGCCCTCATGGAGGTTCTTTAATCTATCGAGGTTTTACCCAATGACCTTACACCCGTAGCCTCCATTATCACACCCCATCATGTAGCCTCCCTCACCAAATTACCACCTTCATTCTCACCTCACCTTTTTCACCAAGTGACATCCCTCAGCTTCTCAGAGGCAGAGATCACGCCACACCAAAATGATGACCCAGACCCAGCCCTCTTCATCTCTGTACACATTGATGACATAAAGGTACGCCATGTGATGATTGATGAAGGTGCTATCATTAACATCATTTCATCCCATGTATTTTCTCAAATACACATACCTAACAATTGCATGCAAAAACATCTGGTCATGTTGCGTTCATTCAACGATGCTATCACCTCCACACTAGGCACTGTCATCCTTCACGTTCGCATGGGCCCCCGTACTATTCTAGAATTGTTTTATGTTTTGGAGGGAGAATTCCAATAGAAATTTTTTCTTGGTAGACCCTAGATTTGGGTCATGGGTTGTGTTCCCTCCACTTTGCATCGTTATGTAAAGTTTGAACACAAAGGACACACTTATACCATTCCAGCTGACTCATCACCTTTCAAAACATGCAACAAGCTTTACTGACCCAACGATGTACTCATACTGGTCAAGTCGTCTACTTCCGCAACCAATACCACTTCACCTACACCTACACTCACACCTACCAGTATAGCCGCTACTTTCACCGTACATACCTCCTCCATGGCTGACCCATTCACTTCCCAATCTGTTAACACCATCTCTGCATCAACCTCTAACACATCGTCCATACCAGCTACCCATGTACCAACCACTGATCCCTTGGAAGGTGTTTTTCAATGCCTCACTTTGGGGGAATACTACCTATATAGTGTCAACACATTCCTTACTCCACATGAGTATGGAAGCCTTCACCAACACCCTTGCTATGATCACCGCATAGGAGAACACCTCCTTTATGGTCCTCCTCATCTTCGTACTAGTCTCACCTATGGGGGACTTGATACTACCACCTACACACTTGAACCACCCTCACAAACAAGCCCATTTTCCATTAACTTCCAATCACTTACAAATCACCATTTCGCCCACACCTTCCTAAACCACTGTGCATGGAAGGGTTTTGGTTTTGGATTTTACAAGCAAGGTCGTCATACCATTATTCCATGTACCACCCACAAACATAATGACTGGAGTGGTATTGGATTCCCTGACCCTTCTACCAAATAGGCCTGTATTGAATTCATTGAGGACCCTAGCCCTTCTCCACCTTCATCACCACCCTCACCAATGGAGTCGATGGATCCTGAATCTATCCCCCCTAACTTTTTTTTTCATAAACACCATTTCTTTGGGGCCTTTGACTTATCAATGCGAAGGTGAGGCCCCTTCCACTCTCTTATTTTTGTATCCTGAGATGATCGACGATGACACACCGACCATTAACATCGTTCAATGTCAGGATGATGAATCCATACTCACCTACCTTGGTGCAGAAGACTCATACATTCCTTGGTCGTTACCCTCTGAGATGCAAACCATGTTGAATGAATCGACTATTGAAATCAACATTCATACTTAGGATGACCCACACATCCTAAACATTGGAAAATCTTTAGATGCTGCTGAACAGGAAGCCATCACTTCCTTTCTCTAAGATCATAACCACGCTTTCACTTGGTATTACGCAGACATGCCCAGTATTGACCCCAGCATAGTGGTCCGTAATATCATAACCGTTCCCGATGCCAAACCTATCAAACAAAAGTTGAGGAAAATGCACCCTCGCATTGCTGTTCTTGTCAAAGAAGAAGTTCAACATCTTCTTTCCGTTTCCTTCATCTTACCCATTGATTATCCTCGTTAGATTTCTAACAGTGTCCCTATTAGTAAAGCAATAGGGGGACTCAGTATTTTCACCGACTTCCAAGACCTCAACCTTGCCTGCCCGAAAGACGAATTTCCCTTGCCGGTATTGATCAACTGGTGGACCTTACCATGGGTCACAAGATACTCTCACTCATAGATGGTTTCTCAGGTTATAACCAAATTTTGATTGCCCCAGAAGATCAGCACAAGACTGCATTCATTACCCCTTGGGGAACCTTTTGCTATCGAGTCATGCCTTTTGGCCTTAAAAATGTTGGTGTTACATATCAGCGTGCTATGAATTACATCTTCCATGATATCATGCATCACATATTGGAAGATTATGTGGATGATCTCTTGGCTAAATCTAAATGCCACGCTGAGCACCTCACTGTCCTCAAAACCATATTTGATCACCTCATTAAATATTGCGTCCGCCTTCAACCTAAAAACTGCATCTTCATGGTTCTCTCAGGAAAAATCCTGGGATTTCTTGTTTCCCTCCATGGTATAGAAGTTGACCCCGCTAAAGTCAAGGCCATTTTGTTAATACCTCCACCCACTAACCTTAAACAACTCTGTAGCCTGTAAGGTAAATTGTAGTCCATTCGCCATTTCATTTCACAATTATCAGTTCGATGTCAATTATTTCATCATCTGCTTAGGAAGTATGTCTCCTTTAAATGGGATGATGACTGTCACAATGCTTTTGAGGCCCTAAAACAATACCTTCTCCAACCACCCATACTCATTCCACTGAAAGATGATAAACCTTTTTACCTATACATATCAGCTACCGATCATTCCTTGGGAGCCATGCTCACTCATCGTGATGAACAACATAGGGAGCAGGTGGTTTATTACATAAGCCGTACTCTTTTGGACTATGAAACCTGATACAACCACCCTAGAAAATATTTTCTTAGCCTTAGTTTTTGTTGCCACCAAACTCCGCCATTACCTACTCAACCACAAAACCTATGTTGTGACCAACACCAACCCTTTACACTTCATGTACGCCAAACCCTATCAAAATCAGTGCACCGTGAGATGGCTTATGCTTTTAGCTGATCTTGACCTCGAATTCATTCACCAAAATTCCATTAAGGGCAAGGCTATCACTGACCAACTGGCTGATGCACCTATTGCCGGGGACCAACCCTCTAATTTTGACTTTCCTGATGAATCCATTGCTACCCTTTCCTTGGATGAACCCCCTTACCAAATGACACTGTTCTTTGATGGTTCCAAGTGTTAGCGTGGGGGTGGAGCTGGTGTTATCCTCATCCCTCTAGATGGAGAACCCATGCCTTTGTCTTTCAAACTAGACTTTGAATGCACCAACAATATTGCTGAGTACGAAGCGCTCGTACTAGGTCTCCAGACCGCCTATGCCCTCGATGTCAAATCAATCCACATCTTTGGTGATTCACAATTGGTCATAAACCAAGTCAATGGTATGTACCAATGTTGTAACGAGATACTTCAAAAGTATAAACATCATGTAGACATACTTTTGACCACCTTTGATCATTACACCCTTCAAACCATCCCACGGTCAACCAACAAATTTACAGACACCATGGCTTGCTTAGCTTCCCAAATACCCGCTTCCCCTACCAATTCCAAAATATTTGTCACTATACAATGCCTCCATTCACCTTCTTATTTACCTCACGATGTTTACTCAATCAGAACTGACACCCCTGACCCGAGTGACCTTTGGTATAAACAATACTCTGACTACCTTTCCCTCTCCATCTTACCTCCTGATCTCACCCATAACAGACAACACACCTTCCTTAAGAAGGTCTCCCATTTCGTTATCCTGGGGGGACTCCTCTATAAGCATGAATTTGATGGTATTCTCTTATGATGCCTCACAAGTTCTGAAATTCCTTATACCATCAAGGAGGTTCATGATGGCATATGTGGAGGTCACTTTAGTGGCCTTACTGTTACTAAGCGTATTCTTCACCTAGGCTATTACTGGCCGACCCTTAACCATGATTGTTGTGACTATGTCAAACGCTGTGAAATTTCAACAACATTCCAACCTTCATCATACACCCAGTCATGCCTTATAGGTCACTCGTGACCTTTGGCCCTTCTCTCAATGGGGTTTGGATCTTGTCAGAGAAATCAATCCTCATTCTTCCCAACGCCATCAATGGATCATAACCGCTACCAAATACTACACAAAATGGGTGGAAGCCATACCACTCATCTCCACAAAAGCTGAGAAAATATGTGAGTTCATTAACCATCACATCATTTTCCACTTTGGTGTCCCTCATCACCTCATCACTGACAATGGAAAACAATTCAAAAAATAAAACATTGCAAAAACTTTGCAATGCCTTCGGCATTCAGCTTAGTTTCTCCTCACCTTATTACCCACAAACCAATGGCCAAGCCAAATCCACTAAAAAAACCCTCAATAAAATTCTCATGAAATTGGTTGACGATACTGGGAAGGATTGGCATACACACATTCCTTTTTCTCTATGGGCATACCGCACTAGTATTCACACTTCCACTGCAGCTACACCCTTTTCACTGGTCTACGGTACCGAGGCTGTTCTACCTCTCAAAGTCCAGATCCCCTCACTTCACATTTCTCTCCATGACATGCTTACTGATGATGAATTTCGTCAGGACCGCTTAGCACAACTAGAGTTATTAGATGAACGTCGTCTTAACGCTTTGGATCACCTTCAAGTTTATCAACAACGTATCAAACGTGCTTATGAAAAACGTGTTCATGAATGAACCTTCCAAGTTGGTGACCTTGTTTTGAAAGAAAATCAACACGTAACCAAAGCAGAAAAAAGTAAATGGGGAAAATTCACTCCTAATTGGCTTGGACCATACATCGTAACTCATACCTATGGATTAGGTGCCTATCGTTTGTCCTCACTTGAGGGTAAACCCGAACCTGATCCCCTTAACACATTACATCTTCGACCATTCTATTGTTGACTCATTATCCTACCTCACCTTGTGTCTCTTTACAGGCTCGTCCCTTGAGCACTATCCACTCCATCCATCTCCCTAATGATTAAACAAGAATCATGTGATTACCCGTCACCCTTTTGCCTTATCTTAAATATGTGCACCATGACTCTGCACATGGCATGATTCTCATGGATAATTTTTGTCTTCTTTTAGATGAGATCCCATGGTCATTCACCCTTGCCTTCTCAATAAGAACCAAATGCTTCGTTATAGTCTCGTCCATGACTTAAAAGCCAAAAAATAAAAAAATAAAAAATATGATGAATCCCTCAGAAGGACATCTTCCAAAATAAGGGATCAACTCCTTGAGTCAAACTTCCAATATAAAAGATGAATCCCTCAAAAGGACATCTTCCACCTTTAATTGTCACTATGAGTAGACTGCTCCCTTGAAGGACAGCTATAAAAAGCTCGCAACTCTCTACATAGTATTTCCAAAAAGAGGACTATTTTCTCAAAAATCAAAATTCAGAAGCTTCCCGCATTGATCAGCTTCATGAAGACCTCAAGGAGACATATATTCCTCCCATATAGACTTCCCACATCGATCAGTCTATCTAAAAAGTCAAAAAGAAAAAGAAAAAGAAAAATAAGCTTTTTCGTCATGGACTTGCCTATTGTGATCTTGGCTCTATTTCCCAGGGCATTCTACTTCCCATTTTATGACCCAATTACCTTGCACCTCCTTAGCCATTGTCTTTTCAAATCATACCTCAAGGGACCTGCTGAACCTATGACATTTGGTGATCATGTGACTATTCGTCACTCTTAGAATTATCAATCATGTAATGTCTTTAGGGTCTTATGTTCATTAGCCTATCTAAAGATGTGTTTCATACGATTTGATCCTTGCCAATCGGGTGGATTTCTTGCCCCCTCTTATCTTTTCTCTTCTTCATTACCTTTTGATCTTCTTATATAGGACTAGAGCCTCGACACCTGTCTTTTGAGATTTTCTTCTCCCACCTCAATCAACCTAAAATCACCTTTACCTATCTACCTATTCTCAACCCCAACATCAATGCCCTCAACCTAATTATACCTACGACCTAAAATCACCCATACCTATCTACCTATATTCCACCTCACCTAATAGACCTTGACCTCATCATACTTATGACCTCAAATCCAACCTAACTATCAACCGCACTACCTATTCTTTGATCTTATCATATTCTTCCCTAGCTTATGGGAGAACTACATCGGTCTGAGGTCCCTTTTTTCTAGGACTATGTAGGCAACACTTCCAGGGCATGGGGCCTTGGAAGGTTAGCTCGGCCACTCTTTACCCTAACCATTTTCCCCACCTTTACCTAATTTCCTATTCATATCAAAAATCTCGACATCTAAACCATATACCACATAACTTTTACCACTTATATTATTTCACATTTTCATACATAACCAGCATTTTCCACATTTTACACCATCTCATGCATTTACATTGCCATTTGTTATCAAAATACCGAAATGAACATCCATGCCTAAACCAACCTGACTCAATCCATGCCTAAACCAACCTGACTCAATCCATGCCTAAACCAACCTGACTCAATCCATGCCTAAACCTTGACTCAATCCATGACTCTATCCATGCCTAAACCAACTTGACTCAATCCATGCCCAAACTAACCTGACTCCATCCATGGCTAAACCAACCTAACTCAATCCATGCCTAAACCAACCTGACTCAATCCATGCCTAAACCAACCTGACTTAATCCATGCCTACAGCCTGACTCAATCCATGCCTAAACTGACATGACTCAACCTAAACCGACTCGATCCATGCCTAAACCGACTTGACTCAATCCATGCCTAAACTGACCTGACTCGATCCATGCCTACACCAACCTAGCTCGATCCATGCCTATGACCTGAATCTATCATTCCTAACTCATCTATTTTCCATCAATATCATAATAAAGCAAAACTCATACACATCACAATAGCATCACTCGAATATCATCTATCTCCTCATATCATACACATGTGAAATCAATACAATGTGCACCTCATATCATCAATAAATGTGTATCTCCAAAATAATCATCATCATGGCTATCACAGGCCGCTATCCAATACAAAAATGTCATCGGCACATAGGTCAGTCTCATATATACAAAATGCACAATAATCAATACAAAAAAAAAGTATCATGTCGGCAAAATAATCACTACAAAATATCTTTGGTCTCATATATAATACATACAAAAATGACTCGGCACATAGCACACAGGCCAGTCCACATCAGGTCACTGTGTCTCTCCCGACCCCTCTATTACACCTATCTGGGGGGCACCCCTCACCTCCTGTTGCCTGGCCACCTCTTGGAGCTGGCCTCTAAACTAGTGACCTCACCACGACCCTGTCCCTGGGCTCACCATCTGCCCCCTGTACTCTCCACACTATGAGTGTGGGATCTAGTCCTCTCACTGGAGGCCTACTGTGCTCTGTAATCGGCATAGGAGGGCACATCTAGCCCGGCAGCTAACAAATGATCTTGGTAATACCGTGCCTCTCCTAGGGCATCTCTGAACTTGGCCATGGGCACTGTCTGTGGAGGTGCCATGGGTCCCACTACCTACGTGGGTACCTATACAATGGGACCTTGTCCCTGAACCTACACTGAGCCCTGTGCTAGTGCTAGAGCTTGAGTCATCCCTAGAGCCTATGCCTATATCTGGGCCTGCATGGTAGTAATCTATGCCTGTGCTATTATTAGCTGGCCTTGCAGACCCGTAACCTGCCCCTATGCACTGTGGCCAACTGGCCCTGTAAAGCCTACACCTGCACCTGTAGGGTGGCTATCTTCCCTCCATCTCCGCCTACCTCCTCTCCATCTCCATCTCCCCCTACCTCTGCCTATGTAGGTACTTGTCCCTACCCTGCCTATGCCTGCAGTGTCACTATCTGGGCCTATAATGTGGCAACCTATGCCTCTGAACCTATAAGCTACCCCTGCATGATCCCCAGATGTGTCACCAAAGTAACCACCTGCCCCTATAGGGCATCTCTCTGAACTGTGATGGTGGCTAAGTCTGGCTACCCTAGCCTTGGTGGTACGGCTCTCAGTTGTGCCACCCACCACTACCTGTACCCATCTACAACCCCAACATCATCAATCTGTACATCTACTAGTTTTTCCTCCTACCCAGTCGGCACTGTGGGTCATGGTGGAGACATACGTCTCTCCACATCATCTCTCTGGTACTGAGGGAATGAAGGTGGTACACCCTGGACCAATCCAAAATGACATCTAATCCACTCTATGGGTATCCACTCATGCTCTCCCACTCTCCTCCCCTCTATCCACAGATGTATCTGTAGCCCAGCTAGCTCCGTGGCCATCTGTCTGTATGAAGGGAAGCCCACATACGACCTCCAAATGATGTCCACTTTGGACAGCCCCTCCAACAACCTCCTGTAATAAGCTACATCATGCATAGCTCTGGCACCTTGGGCCTCTCCCATGGCTGGTACCCACCGCCTGTACCCCACTCTCAAAACTCTTCCATGGGAATGCATCTGCCTGGGGCATCCCCACTAGTCGAACACAAACAATGTGCTTGTATGCCCAACAATGTAGTAGTACGATGCAACAGATGCTGAACCTCCACAGTCACCCGTAGGCCCATAGCTCTCTATACACCTGTGTCAGCAATGTAGGTGCCCATGCGAACCATGTCTGATGTATCATCATGTCATGGAGGACTCCCATCAGTGACCTCGGGAATCTCCCCCCTCTGCATCTAATAGTGTGAAGCAGCACACTGCCTCCATCACAGAGTACCACTAACCTCATCTCCTCTGGATGAGCTCTATACATTGCTCCATAGCTCATGCTAGCACTATGGAATGTCAGGTCTACTACACCCTCACCAAAAATGGGTGCTAGTAACTCCTCAGACGCCTCTGAAGAGATAGAATAAACCTGGGCCCCCAATATGGGCAACCGCAGGATCCTGTAGATGTCCTCCAGGGTGATCGTCATCTCACCCATCGGTAAATGGAAGGTGTTGGTCACCGAGTCCCATCTATCGATGAGGGAAACCATAAGACTCACCTCCTAGACTACATGCTGGTAGCACCGCATGCCTATCAATCCCACCTCTGCAACATGCTACCACTCCGCCTGTGTCATGATCACTCGTACTCTCAATAACAAGGGTGGCACCCGGCCCTCATCCACAGCTCGTCTCAGGCCTACATCCCACAAAAGCAATGTATTAGTCCACCTTCCCAACTTACCTAATTTTTCCCAATCCTAACCTAACCTTTCCCCACCCCCATCCCATTGGCCTTGTTCACCCAAACCTACCCACATCTACCAAACCTATCTACCCTACCTATCTACCCTAACCCTCACCCAAACCTACCCACACCCATACCTGAATACTATCTAGAACCTATCTACCCTAACCCTCACCCACACCTACCCAAACCCATCTACCCTACCTATCTACCCTAACCCTCACCCACACCTACCCACACCCATCCACCCAAAACTATCTACCCTACCCTCACCTGAAACCACCCTCAACCCTTACCCACCTACCCTACTTTCTCACCCTAAACCCTTCCCTCTCACCTAACTTCTTTCCCACCCTACCCTTACTCTCTTCCCTTTTTTATCCCAATTTACACTTAGGGTTAACTGACCTTGGTTATCCTCGAACCAACCACGGTCTCCCTTTGACCGGTACCGGTCACTGTTCTTATGACCGGTACTGGTCACTACCCACCGACGTCAACCACAAGCTGACCGACATCGGTCACTGTCACACCGCCCACCCTGACTTTCCAACCCTACTTTTTCCCTTCCTCAACATTCTACCCACCCAAATCCCTCTTTACACCCTTATTTGTTCCTACCTTACCCTTTTACCCTACCCCCTACCCTTCCCCATGCCCATTACCTTCCATTTTTCCCATTTTAAAAATTCTTTCCCCCCCCAAACCCCCATTTTTCACATTTTTTTTCTACATTTTTTAACAATTAACTCAAAAATCAATAACCAAAGGTTCAAATCCTACCTGATCCCACTGCCGATCATCGTGGTGGAACCTCTGGCCTCCACGCTGGCTCCTCCCGATCCCTCTCCTAGCCTCTGCCATCCTCAAATGACCTCCAAATCTCTCCACCAATCACCTCGTCTCCACCAGATGATCTTGTGGGCCCCACCTCTCACTCAACCAATCTCACCTATGTGGCTCACCAACCAAGCTCTCTGTGGTACTCTTTTGTCCTCTTCCTCTTTTCTCTCTTCTTGTCCTTTTCTCCTTTTCCAAATGCACAAATGAATTTTCAAACCGTGGGTTTTCCACTTTTTATACCCTACCCGACTCGACCGACGTCAGTTAACCCTTGACTGAATACCAGTCTGATGCCCTAGACTAACCACCATTGGTTCCCCTACACCATCGTCATCGGTTCATACTGACCGATGTTGGTTACCCTGCATACTCATTGCCCTCACATTTACCTACTTTTCCTTACCTCCTCTTTCTTTTTACCCTCCCCTACACCTACCTGGACCACTTTACCTTCACCTCTGGCCCTCCACCTTCTTTAACCTCCTTGTATCCGCTGTTGACCCTTATCTCCTTATTTTACCCCTACCTTGGCCTTACCCATGCTATGATCTCGATATTTGGACCTGGACCATCACTAGTGACCTTTTGACCTCATGTGTTCGCTATACCTTGTGGCATTGTTACTTATGTTGATTGACCTAATGACCTTACATAGCCTATTGCTATGACCGTTTATCTTGACCCTACCTTTGGTGTACCAGAACATACCTAAACATTCCTGCACCTAACCTACATTGTGTTTCCTGACCTTATCCTATACCTTGGATACTAGATTCACTTCACCCTTGTTTGGATAAACCTATCGACCTTAGACGATGTAGAGTTTGCCTGCTCTTCAACCCGGTAGCATGCTGTAGTTTATACATGTGTGTGCATTTGACTGTTGCTACCTTTGACCCTGACCCATTACCTAGATCACCCAAGTAGACCTTTCACCCTCTTCCCCTACACCCACTTACCTTTTCCTCACATTTACCTTTTATCAAACCACTCACCGCTTTAGCCTACTACCTTGTCAGTTCCTGGTTTGAGGGGGATCACCTTCACCCTCACATGGGGCAACCACATCTTATTTTTGTTAGCATCACTTACCAATACAAGCTACGCAAAAAAAGGGGAAAAATGTAGACACTAAAATTAGGTCACACTCCCCCTTTGTCCCTTGACATATAAGCCCCCCTTTATTACATCTACCTAGCCATGACCCCCTTCACCCTACTAATATTAATTTAATTAAATTAATGTGTTATCCTCACCATATTTATTATTTAAATATCTTATTTAAATAATATCTACACAAATAGTTCACTTAGACACCTCACCAAGCTAACTCAACCTAAGACCTATTCTTAGCAAGTTACCATAACTAACTAAGACTTACCCAAACCCTAAAAATCAATGCCTACACTCCCTCTAACCACATTCCCGCATGCTCACAAGAAGCTCCCAGTCTAATCCATGGGATAATGACACAAGATCTGAGGAAATCAGGAGGATCTCCCTAAGTTTAGTAAACCTAGAAAAATCCCACCTTGACCGACGTCGGTTTCCCCTAACCTGTCGCCGGTTAAGCCGGACCTGCCTGTCGGTTACCCCTTTTATCCCCTAAAACCTTATTCCTTATTCTCAAGGTTGGAAAACATTGGGAGAAAGTTGACGAGCAAGAATGAAATCTCAAAGAGATAACGCATCTTCAGAGAGCCAATTCCAGCAAGAACTGACATCCAAGGAAGGAGATTGAGGATCTTCTCCTGCACAGCCATCCCAGCCACATTCTGATCTATCCAAGAAAAAGAGGAGTGTGCATGCAGCCCATGTAGAAGCTTTTCTTCAGTTGGTGATCACTTGCAGCCTTCAAACCCATCATCAGCACCTCCATCCTTCACACATAGACTTTCAGGAATGAAATCCAAGTAAGTACAACATCATACTTTCCTGGTTATTTCATTTTATCATTATTTTATCATCCATTGTTTATCTTTCTCCCTATTGACCATCTCCAACATTTTTTTACCTCCATAGACCCATCAAAACCTCACAAAAACCTATTCCAGTCACCCAATACCTCATCCCAACCAACCAAATCCTTTGTGTAATCACAAAGGAGACCAAAACCCCATTCTGTGACATTTCCAGATCTCACAGTAACCGGCGCCGGTTATACCTAACCGCGGTCGGTCACCCCTGACTGACGCCAGTCTCTATGTTTTCCCACACAGCCTTAAATAGAGACCTACCCACCTAATTTTACCTCACCCTCACTCACCTGTGACCTACCCGAGACCTTTATCAGACCTGCAAAACCCAGAACCAACCATTTGACCTGTGGATTCTATTCTAGCTTAGCCTGTTAGATTAGATCTATTTTCTTATTGTGTTTTAAGTGAGATACCTAAATCATTTTAAAATAACAATAGGATTTACTTTGTTTACAACATTAATTTGTTTAAAACAGTGGATTGACAGCCATCTAGGAAGTATCACACTTCCCAGATCTAGCTCACGCTAGGCAGTTCACTGCCCATATTGTTTAATTCTTTCTGGTGGTCTTGCTTTCATTACAGGTAGTTCCTCCTAGCCAAAAGGAAGCTCTCACGATCAGCTGTGGATTCAGAAGTCATACGCGCACAACAACCCATCAACCGACATTTGAACAGGTATTCCTCCTACACCCATTACCCTATCTGTTTCGTCAACAATTCAAAGAAACAATCTAAAATTCATGCAGTATCTATTGGAAACACCCTATAAATTCTACATGGACCATATGGTATTGAAGTACTTTGTAAGAAAGCTTGTTTTACAAGGGTGCATACGATGGTTGACAAACGAATCATAGAAAAAAGCACTTCTGTCCTTTTCTCTTTCTCTGAGTCTTACCAAACCACACAAAAATTCAAAATACATACATTCTTAAAAAACATCCTACCTGGAAGAAGCTATAGGTGATCACATGATCACGACATAGTGGGCACCCAACTCGTTGCTCTTTCGAGTCATACTTCAGAACGAAGCCCCCCCGCCCCCACCATAACATACCTGAAACCTCACCTTTTAGATCTCCTTCTTTGTAGGAAGCCATCCTCACCAAAAAATCTATTTCACAATTCATGTGTCAGTCCCTAAATAGCATAAGATAAACAAAACATATAGAAAGGGCACTCCTAGGATCACATTTTCTTAGTGTTTTTGCTTGGCTTACATTTTTGAGGTGATATATCATGTTCATCACTTTTTTGGTTCATCCTTACATGCTCCTCATCACAGCTGGTGTATTCTGGCTTCACTTGAGTGTTCCTGGGCCATATCATCATCATTCTCAGAATTCTGGGTCTGATTCTACATCAGATTTTAATTCACAACCACTTTCTTTCATCACTATTTCAATTTCATAGTAACCGTCGTCGGTTACCTCTGACCGCCATCGGTTATACCCAACCGACATCGGTTCTAGGTCCTTTTTCTAACCTACTCAAAAGGACATTTTACTCCACTTTCTACCAATTTTCATAGTCTCTGTCACTATCATTATTCCCATTGACGTTTTAAACATCCTCAGATTTGGCATACCTATCAGATTTTACCTTCTGCCTCTCACTATTTAATCATTGTCCATTTTCTACAGTGACTAGCAACGGTTACCCCTAACCGACGTCGGATTGACCTAACCGACATTGGTTAGCCTTTTTACATTCTAGCCACCATTGGGTACTTAATCCACTTTTTTGTCACCAGATTCACTTGTTCCTGTTGTTCTCTGTGTCATTTACAGAGAGCAGCCCCTACCTGATCAGTACTGGTTCACATGGTGCTGACCCGAAGACAAACAAGCACCCTCATATTTCACAGTAGTTTTTCAACCACTCCCACCTAGTCCTTCACCACCATCTATTTTATCACTAGCCATGGATTCCATCCATCCAGCCTACTACTATCGCTACCGGAGACGAGGAGTTCTCACGACTCCTTGACCAAAACCCTGTCGCCTTGCAATTTTTACCTTTCCCACTCGTCCACTCAAGATGCCACGGGTTAGTTGATATATGGCATGCCCATATCTATCCCCCCGACTCTCGTACCCACTCCCGCATCGGCCCCATCTGGCTCTGTACTTCCCGCATCCACCTTACCCCTAGTTGTTTCGCAATTAGGTCCTATACCCGCTATGACTGTTGCATTTGTTACCTTTTTGGCCCCCATTACATCCACCGTACCCTTGAAAAATACCCCAAACACAACCTCATCCACCCCTAATGTCTCACACATACCTATAGCTACATTACCACCTCCAGTGTCGGTGACCCCCACCCCATTTCAAAATGTGGTTCTTTCCATTCCACAATCATTAGCCCCCTATGCCACTAGGGCTATCACGACCCTTCCGACCCCATATATACATACTACCAACAACCTCTTGTTTCATCAATTATTCATTCCGAGTACATACCCCCTATTTCACTGCCTTCTTCTTCACCACCCTACATGGGAGCCCTATACACTAGAGTGCCACCCCTATTATATGCCCAAAACCAACCTTCTCATGCTACAGGAGGCATCCAATCATCACAACCTACCAACGACCTAATTAAATTGATGTTGGAAAAGATGCAGACATTGGAGGCATCGGTTTCTAGCTCCCGCAACACTCTCACCTACGACGAGATTTGAAACGAGCCTATTCACCCATTCATTCCTATCCATTGAGACCCGTGTATTGGGAAATGCCTAAAGTCAATCGTTAGATTAGATTATCCTATTAGATTAGATCTATTTTTATTATTGTGTTTTTAAGTGAGATACCTAAATCATTTTAAAATAACAATAGGATTTACTTTGTTTACAACATTAAATTGTTTAAAAAAGTGGATTGACATCCATCTTGTACATATCATACTTCTCGGATCTAGCATACGCTAGGCAATTCACTGCCCATATTGTTTAATTCCTTTTAGTGGTCTTGTTTTCATTACAGGTAGTTCCTCTTAGCCAAAAGGAAGCTCTCACAATTAGCTATGGATCTGGAAGTCATACGTGCACAACAACCCATCAACCAACATTTGAACAAGTATTCCTCTTACACCTGTTACCCTATCTATTTCATCAACACTTCAAAGAAAAGATCTAAGAAAAAGGTGAAAACATTTTGGCATGCTCGGTGGGACCCATCCGGGGTTCCTTGCATTTATTTCATTCCTAGGAAAAAATTGTGTGTGTTTTTTCCCTTCTGAAAAGCATACACACTAATATTATTCCTTGGTAACCCACCTCTTCTTTCTATTTGCTCTAAAGGAAACTTTTCTTTTGGTGTGATTAAAAAAGAACCATTTCTTCAAGTTTCCTGCATTGTAGTGAAAGAGCATCCCTCTTCCTCTTCATCTTATTGTGTCATCCAATTTCACATTTTGATTTGGGCTTAAAATAAGTGCATTCCATTCTGATTTATTTCATTAGCTCACATTAATTGAGGGCAACCTATACGCTGGAAGTCATGTCCAGCTGATGGTTGACAAACGAATCATAGAAAAGAACTTCTGTCCTTTTCTCTTTCTCTGAGTCTTACCAAACCACACAAAAATTCAAAATACATAAATTCTTAAACAACATCCTACTTGGAAGAAGCTATAGGTGATCACATGATCACGACATAGTGGGCACCCAGCTTGTTGCTATTTCGAGTCATACTTTAGAGCTGTTGGTCCAAAAATCTGTCGCTTGGGCAGATCTATGGATAAACGAGCCAACAGTGTGCAGGGCTTAGCCCTCTTTGAGTCGGCAAAGCGAAACTGGTTTATTGCTATTCTACCAGCAGGAATCTATGCAAGTCTCACAGATTCTGCCTTCGGGGGTTGGGATCTCATCCCAGTAGAGTGTTCCAGGCTGCGAAAAGAAAGGAATGAAAGAGGGAGAAGAGAAAGAACAGATCCGAAGGAAGAAAAGAAATGAATTCCAAAGCAGAAAGGTCAGAAGATTTATGTTTTTAGTTTGGTAGTAAACAGAGCCAAACCTACTTGCATAAATAAACAAAGCAATACTGATAAACAAATGACGGAAAAGTAGATATGAATCCAACAGATTAAACACATACAGATCTAACGTAAGAAAGATCTAATGTATAACACAGCTATTGAGCACAAAGTCTGAATAATTGTATTACTGTTCTTTTCTGTTACAAGAAAGCTCAAAGTCTTTCTCTCCTCACTTCTATTTCTATCTAAAAAATGTCCACCCTGAATACAACAAGTATTCTCATATTTATAGAAGAGAGGAGAAGGAAAGAAGGCAAAAAGGAGCCAACCACTTATTTACAAAGATATTTACAAAAGGGCGCACTTTTCATTGTGTCAGCAGGAACTTATCAGCGCCTTTTGAAATGGGCGCACATATCAACATGTCGACACCACATTATCAGCGCCTTTGGAAATGGGCGCACATATCAGCATGTCGACACCACATTATCAGCGCCTTTGGAAATGGGCGCACCATTCGGCGTGTCAGCATGAACTTCCTTGCGCCTTTTCATCGTGTCAGCATGAACTTGTCAGCGCCCTTTGGCGCACCATTCGGCATTCGGCATGTCGACATGACTTTATCAGCGCCCTTTGGCGCGCACCATTTTACATGTCAGCATGAACTTCCTTGCGCCCCTTTGGCGCACCTGTCAGCATTTCGACATGACATTATCAGCGCCCTTTGGCACACCATTCGGCGTGTCAGCATGAACTTGTCAGCGCCTTGGCGCACCTATCAACATGTCGACACACACATTATCAGCGCCCTTTGGCGCACCATTCAGCATGTCGACAGGACTTTATCAGCGCTTTGGCGCACCATTCGGCGTGTCAGCATGAACTTGTCAGCGCCTTGGCACACCTATCAGCATGTCGACACCACATTATCAGTGCCCTTTGGCGCACCATTTTGATGTCAGCACGACAATGTCAGCGCCCTGCTCAAAAAGACTGAAAAAAATGGCTAAGTCCTTAAAACTTGATTTTCGGAAGAGAATTTTGGACTTCTTTCGAACGTTGTCAAACTTCCTTGGGGCCAAACAAAATTTTTGGGTATGGTTACCTGCAAATTGCCCTTGACAATTTTGCAGGATAACAGCTGGCTCTTTCTGGGGACTATCTTTGAGTGAAACTTAAGGGTAGAGAATCCCAGATCTTCATGTGCCTATCCATTGGGTACGGAGTCAAAAACAAGGGGACCGGAGGGAGAACAAAGGAAACACAAAACAAACCGAAAGCAAACACACGACGAAAAAAACACACACAAAAAAACAAACTGTACAAAGAAGAGAGCAAGCTCTACTTCCTGAAGATCTTGAGATGTTGCCCGCTATAGGGAAGCGGGAGTTCAGCTCCATCCAGATACGAGAGATAGAAACTATTCTCTCCATTGAGCTGCTTGATCTTGAAGGGTCCTCTCCATAGGGAATCAAATTTTCCGTGCATGCCCTTTGGTTCTCTTCGCTTGTCCCAAAGAAGGACGAGATCTCCCACTAGAAAATCTCTCTGCTTGGCCTTTGTCGAAAAGCCTCTTTACTTGATTCTGATGTTCAGTGATCCTGTCGACCACCCTTATTCTCTTTTCTTCAAGGTTCCGCAAGGTACAATGATTCTCTTTTCCAGAGAACTTTGAAAAGTTTCATCTTCGATTGCTCGCGCAAGCGTAGAGCAGGAAGTTCCGCTGAAATGGGAAGCTCGGCATCAGTGCCATATAACATTGAAAGGTGACATGCCGAGAGATCTCTTGGGGGTAATGCGGTCTGCCACACAAAGCGTCGTACAAAGACTGTGCCACATCCGCTGATTTTTCACTCTACTAATTTCCGTATGATGGTCACCAAGTTCTTATTACGGATTCTGCCTGACCATTTCCCTGAGGATAATAATTTGAGGCATGTGCTAAAGTTATCCCATATTCATAGCAAAACTAATAACTTCCCGGGAAGAGAAAGTTAGAAGCATTATCAGCAACGATTTTATTTGGAATGCCAAACCTGACAATGATATTCTCTTTGATAAAACTGCAAACTACCCTCAAGAAGTGGCATGCTTGACAGGTTATGGCCTCCAACCATTTAGTGAAGTAATCTGTGGCCGGTGAGGACATAGCTATGTCCAGCACTCGATTGAGGATTGAGTTGCACCAATAAAATCGACTCCCCCACTGCTTGAATGGCTCATTGATAATAACCGGCCTTAGGGGAAAGGCAGCCAATTTGGGTCTTACCAACAAACTGCTGGCAAGGTTCACATTTTGCCACCCAGGTAGCTGCATCTTGAAAGAGCGTCGGCCAATAGTACCTGGGCTCGAATGATCTTGTGCACCGTTACGGAAGAAGAGAAATGGCCTCCACAAGACCGAATTGGTGAAAACTCTCACAGCAGTTTTACTTGCTGGGGCTTGTCAACACATCGCAGGAAGACACCGTCTATCCCGCGCTTATATAAGCCGTCATCCCAGATGACATATTAGCCGCTCTGAGCTTTACAGTGCGCTTTCTCCTTTGCGGTGAGGTGCATTGGGCATTCGCCGTAGGTAAGGAAGAAAGCGATGTCGGAGTACCATTCGTCACTAGTTGAAACAACAAAACCAGAGGTAAGAGAATCAGGCCCTTCCAGAGGGCTTTGCGCTTCGTTGGTATGATTTCTCTTTCATCAGGATTTTCTGAACCCTTGTTCTCAGCCATTAGCTGACACAGGCCTTTGCGCCCTCACCAGCTTGGTGGGTTTAATATCTAGGTCATATTCCTGGACCTTTGGCGATCCAATTCCCTCTTAAGCTTCCTAACTCTTGCTGAGTTAGAATTGACTTCACCGCAGGTGTCGGGAACTAGCACCACCGTATGCGAGTTCAGAATGTAATACCTGAAATTCTTCACCGCTTTGACAACGGCCAAAGGCGTGCTTTTCTAATTGAGTCATCTTCAACTCGTGGGGCTTGAGGGGAGAACTCATGAATGCGATTGGAGATTCAATATCCTCCGAGTTCTTTTGCATTAGGATTGCAGACACAGTATGTCCGATGCATAGCTATACATTATGAAGTCCTTGGAGAAATCCGGACATACCAGGACCGGTGCATGAGCGACAGAAGTTTTTAATCTCTTCAAACGACCTTTTCCCCTCTTCACTCATCCATCTGAAAGTGGGTGAACCTTTCATCATGTTCAGTATGTGGCGGGTCTTCTCAGCAAAATCAGGGACAAAACGCCTAAGAAAGTTCACCTTTCCGAAGAAAGAATGAACACCATTCTTGCTTGTAGGCAGAGTAAGGCTTTGGATAGCCTTAACTCTTTCGGCATCGACCTTCGTTCCTTCTTTGCTAACCACATGGCCTAGCAATTTTCCCTTCCGTAACCCCCAAAACAGACTTTTTTTGGTTAAGGGAAATTCCATGTTCTCGGCACCTGGCCAATACTTGCTCCAAGTGATCATAATGATCACTTCGTCGTTTGGAGAACACGGTTAAGTCATCTAGATAAACTACAATGACTTTTCCCATCATGCCTTTGAATGCAAGTCCATGGCCCGCTGAAAAGTGGCACCAGCATTGGTTAGGGCCGAAAGGCATCCTGCTGTAGGCAAATGTACCCCATGGAGTAGTAAAATGCTGTTTTGAATTGATCTCCAGGCGAGACTTCAATCTGATTATAGCCTGAAAAACCGTCAAGCATAGACAGCATTTCTGACCCAGTTACTGCTTGCAGAACTTGATCCATTATGGGAAGAGGGTAGTTGCTTTCAGCGAAGCTTGATTCAAGTTTCGGAAGTCTACGCAGATGCGTTATTTCACCGTTTTTCTTGCGTACTGTGCACAATGTTTTGCCACCCAAGTGGTCTGTGATGAATAGGGAAAATGATTCTTGCGTCCAGCATCTTCTGAATTTCGGCTATTGAATAGTGCCCGAAATCTTGGGATTATAATGCCTTTGCTTCTGACGGAAGGCTTTGGCATCTTCTTTAGCGGTATATCATGCTGAACGTCCTTCGGCTTGAAAGACTTTTACGAGTCGGCATAGGACCATGCCAATACATCCATATATCTTTTTCAGCAACCTTGACAAAATTTTCGCTTTTCTTCTGGCGTGCAACATTTCCTGATGTTCACGAATTGCGGATGTGCCTCAGGACCTAAATTGACTGGTTCTGTCTCTGGAGATGAGCTAGGATCATCTCGCCTTTTCCTTTTCACAAAACGGTCATGCCTGTCAAACAGGCGTTCCAGAGGAAACCCGGCCCTTTGGAATTTTATTTCCCTTAAGCTGACAAATGCCATCGTTCTCCTTTGTTTCGTGGTTTTGACTGTTGATTGATTCACGGCATGAAGAGGTGGATCCTTCAAAATACAACTCATCAAAATTTTCTTCTGCTTTCTCTAGAAAGGCAATGAGGTGATTATCATCGTTGAATACCTGCCAATGCTGAGAGTTGTCTGGCACGCTTGGGCGGAAAACCACTTCAATGGTGTACTTGTTCGTCTTCAAACCCGGGTGTGGGAGCATGAGAGATGCCGAAACAGCCAGCGAATTAGCCATGTCATTTTGGGCCCTTGGAATGGCCTCTATTGAAAAAGCGTCAAATTCTTCAATGCTGTCCCATACCGCATTACGGTAGTGCCTGAGCCTTCATTTTTCACTTGGTAAATCCTTTTGACCTGATTTACAACTAGCTCGGCATCACCTCGGGCTTTCAGATTTTTATTCCTCTTTCCTTTGCAGCTTGCATACCGAGTAACAGAGATTCGTACTCAGCAGTATTATTAGTGTTGAAAAACTGCAATTTGAAAGAAAGAGGAATATCTCCTCCCCGGGAGATATCAGCACAACTCCAGCGCCACAATCCACTAGTCGCGCAGCTGCCATCAAATTGCAAAGGTCCAGATCTTATTACAATCCTTTTCTGAACAAAAACGTCTTTGTTTCCACCTCGGTGGATAGAAGTAATTCCCCAACCCTGATGATTCGAAAAGAATTTGGGCTTTGGGGTCTCAGAGCTAGTGACCAAGTATTCTTTTGGGATTCCGGCTCCAAAGTTTGCATTAACGCCTTTGACTGGGATTCTAGGCTTTGGACCAGTCCATGTGAATTCTCCACCGACTTCGCCTGCAAAAACTGCCTTCCTAGTAGAATTCCATAGGCTGGCTGGATGTCAGCAACAAGGACTGTCATTTTTACTCTTTTAGTCCGGGAAGGCTGCAAAACGCAATTGTGCGTCCTTGATTTTGCCAACCACGGAACTTGCTTTGGTTTCCCATAGGGACATCTTCTCGCCGAAGGTTTTGGTAAGAGTAAGGCCCAAAGCAATGACGACTTTTGCAGTCATGACGTTATCAGAGGCTCCGGAATCAATATGCAATTGCTCAACTTATGGCCATTGATCAGGAGGAGAGATAGAAAGGCTCTATCTTCTATCTTGCAGATTCATACGTCGAGCGACATTTAGTGGGATTCGGAGGAGTAGAGGATCCCCCCCCCCTCCTTTCAGGGAAACCGGTTTAGCTACACAGCTTGACTTGTATATACTAGTCAAATCTTACAAGCTTTCGGGGTTTGACCTGAGATACTCAGCTTCAGACATTTGGATCTGGGTCTTTTTTACGTGATCTATTTATCAAATCGGCCACGGGTTGCGTAGGTAAAGGAATGATTCCTTTCACCCCGCGATGATGGAATGGGTTACTGATCTTGATCGAATATGAGAAGGGCTGACTCGAGGAGAGATAGGTTGTAAAAGACTTCTTTGCAAAAGATTTACATGGAGGTTGAGTGGGAAGAGGAATTACCCTCTTTTAAAAACATGGGTTGGAGGCGTGTTTGACACGGCCTTCTCTTTCTGCGTATGGGCAGCAAACCTCTGCGTCTTTTCCCTTGCGAGCGGGGTAAAAACAGCGTAGGTTGTCCGATTTCAGAGGCCTTGCGTACTCTCTTTCTTCATCGGATTCGTCCTCAATCAAAGTCCAGTATCCAATTGTGAGTCGCCGTCGGTTCACTCACATCTGATCATCTTCGGCCTTGGAGCGAAGGTTCTCCTCATAGTATTGCTCTTCTTCCTCTTCAATTTCGCCAAGCATTGACCGTAGTCTTCAAGCGCCAACGTGGAGCAGCTTTAAGGCAACGCGGCCTTGTGAATCGTTGTTAGGAACAAAAATCTCTGCGGGATATCCCGATCCGAGGAACTCTGGAGAGGTCTGGGCCAAGCCTATTTCTTCAGTGCAAGAAATCATTCGCCATTTTTTTGGATGCTTGGATCAGACGAGTGATAGGCGAGGAGGGCCCAAAGACTTAGGCTTTTTACTGATTCTTTCTTAACTCGCCAATTTACTCAAATTATCTTCTAATACGGATGGCAGCAGGCCTGAGCGAGAGGCAAAGTAGCTACTCGCTCTTGAAGGAGCAAAGAAGCTGACTTTTGACTAGCATTTACGAAAAACAACTTCTCTGACTTCTGGTTTCTCCGGTGTTGGAAGCCAGGCAGCTAGTGACAAAACGGTTGATCAGCGCATTCGACCGGGCGACAAAATCGCGCATGGTCTCATTTTTTGCCTCCTTCTTCAGATAGTGATCCGTGATAATAAAGTAAAGCATCCTCTGAAGGCTATACCGTCTTCAAAGCGTCCCGCCAAAGTTGCCCAACTAGTGATAGATCCGGCGGCAAATGCTGAACCATTCGGGCTGCACGGCCCTTGTAGAGTTTCCAGAAAGAGGCGAACTGAAACCACATCTTCATTGATCACATCAAAATACTGCATGACCTAATGAAAGCAGAAAGTGGGAATCCGTTGCTTTGATTTCCGCTCCCGTCGAATTTAGAATTCTTTCGATTTCCGTGAGGAGTGCGTGAACTGGATGTGGTAAAGCCACGACCCATAGCGTTCCCCTGGTACCAGCCATCTGAAAAGCCGGAAAGCGAACACGGCTGGAATGTCTTTTCCGCTGATAGTAAAGCATAACAAGGGATGGTGGATGCTTCCCGGCAAAAACTTTTTCTTTGTGAATGCTAAACACTCCTGGATGACCTGCTATGCCGAGCTTTAGCGCTGAACAACGTGCGCCGGTGTTACGCTGAAATTGTGCCTCTGAAGCAGATCGAAGTAGGATCGGCTTCTCTCCACGGGCTCTTCTGCTGCGCGTAAAAGGTTTTCACAGCTGCCATGTGTACTTTCGAATCTGCAATATTACAATCAAAGCGCAGATTAAACTTTATTTTTGGGTGTACTTTGCTGATTTTCTGGTTTTTTTTTTGGACACGACCAGCAGCATGCCCTTTTCTGGATATTGAAAATTATCCTCTTCAGAAACGATTTGCGGTTAAATGACAGATGAAAATGAGGATAGATGGTGGGAAGATTCGTCACTGATTTTTCAGATCTGATTTTTACTTTTCACGAGGGTTTCAATCAATTTCAAAACTTTTTAGAAATAATCAAAACTCCAGATCTACGGAAAAATAATAATTTTGACAAAAACTCAGCGAACTAAAGATCTGTAACAGGATAAGATCTATGACTCTCACGGAAGAAATTTTTGATTGGGCACCATTTTGCAAATTTGTGGTTTTCAACAAAAAGTTCAGATTGCAAACGGCAGCAACCTGCGATTTTCTGATTTTTTATCTTACTACCAGCATTAGATATGACAGATCTGTCGTCGACCCCAGCGGAGTAGTCGCAAAAAAAACTGTTGGTCCGGAAAATCTGTCGCGATGGACAGGATCTATGGAATAAACGGGCCACGGTGTTTGCAGGGCTTCGCCCCTCTTTGAGGACGCAAAGGCGAAACTGGTTTGGTTATTGCACTTAATAGCAGGAAAAACCTATGCAAGTCTCACAGATTCGCCTGGGGGTTGGATCTCATCCCAGTAGAGTGTCTAGGCCTGCGAAGAGAAGGAATAAAAGTAAGGAGAAGAGAAAGAACAGATCCGAGGACGAAAGCAAGAAAAGAAAAAGAAATGAGTTCCAAAGCGGAAAGGGTAGAGATTATGCTTTGGGTGTGGTATAGTAAACAGAGCCAAACCTATCAATAAATAAAACAAAAGCAATAACTGATAACAAATGACGGAAAAAAAAAAAAGTAGATATGAATTTAACAGAAAGAAAAGACACATGAGATATAACATAAGAAGATCTAATGTATAACCCAGCTATGAGCACAAAGTTGAAAATTGTATTTATTTTTTTATCTGATATACAAGAAAGCTCACAGTTTTCTCTCTCACTATATTTCTATCGAAAATGTCACCCTTAGAATATCAACACGTATTCTTGTATTTATAGAAGATGAGGAGAGAGAAAGGCCAAAAAGGAGCCAACCACTTATCTACAAGATATTACAAAAATATCTAAAGTCTGTTGTTTTAAATTTTGAGTGGATACACATCCCCAGATGGCAACATGGATGATGTCATCGTTGGACAACATACTTGAGATAATTGCGAAAAGAAAGTAGGGAGATAGCGAGGAGGGACGACGAAGCAGGGGAACGAAGAAGCGTAGGCAGTCATCATCAGGTCTTGCAGGCCCCCGAAACAGGGGTCGCTGCTTCTGATGCTGCTCAGGAGGGATGGAAGACATGTGAACTGAGCGCTGGTTTTATCAAGAGAACTTGCTGATTCATTGGCGCCAAATTGATCATTGACGGATCCTTGTGCCTTTCACGAATTGCTTCGCAAGTTTCCCGCTCATCAATGAGGCTTTTCGGGACCTTGCCTTGGAATAGTCTTTACCCGCCTTCGATTAGGGACACGATGTGACGTCTCTACAGCCATAGAGTAGGTTGGTGGATGGATTCGATGTCGAAAGTGGATTCTGCCCGTCCCTTGAGAAGCTAAGCTCCTTGAAAAATTCGGATAGTATCGTCAGCTGATTTCAAGGTGAGGGAAGGAAGTGAGCAACCCTGGAGATAGATAGAACAATCTTCCCATTTGATTGCATCGCATTCCAGGGATCTTCCTTCACCTGTCTATCTTCTCTAACAAAATTGAGCTGATTATCCGATCGTCCCAGAGTGGACATTCGTCTGTGAGGGCCTGATGACCGAATAGTACCAGAACGCAAGGGAAAAAAAGAGGAGACGAAAAGCATTGTGAACCATCACCATTCTCGAACATGTGTTGGAAAAAGGCCTCGTTTGGAGTCTGGCGTTTTTAGAGAAGCTCTTCTGGATACTGGACTTGCTATGTTGGAGAGTTCCTATTCGCCTTCTCTTGTTGTCAGGTATAAATGATATTACTCGGCGATCACCTTTTTCCTATCCTAAGGATGGGCTCCGCCAAGCAGAGAAAGAAAACAGACGAAAGAGGAGAGAAAGAACAGCCATAACCCTGCCGCCGATTTTGCATATCATTGATCTTCTCCTGATTAGCAGCTCAGGGAGTCTCGGCGGCAAGTTGTAGGGAGGTTGCACTTCCCATTCTTCTGTAGGGCTTGAACAGGGTATTTATTCTGCCTCCTTAAGTTAGCCTATTTTTCCTTGTTTCCTGAAGCTTTTCGAAGAGTGCACAACTGCGGAAAGAGGGAGGAAAGAAAGTAGCCTTCACCCTGGAGACTTTCAGAGGATTGTTTGGGGTCCCCATTGTGGAATTGGGTAACTGTGAAATCTTTGGGCCCGGAGACAGATCTTCTTTTTTCTTGGTGAGATCGGGGTAGGCAATTTCCCTACTCTTAACCTGCAGCGCTCTGGAGAAGGTGTAACTGGCTTGTGCTTCTTTTGCTCCTTAGCTGGACGGATGCACTGCACCAAGTCCTCGTTAGCGAGTTGGTGGACTTTCCATCTGGGTTAGGTTCAGTGTTTGCTGAGCGATCAAGCTGGTCCTTATTGAGAAGGACCATGAGAAAGAGGGGGCTCGGGAGGACAAGCAACGGTAGAAGAGGGGTAAAGACGGGAGACAACGCGGCGGGCCGGATTGAAAAAGAAGAGCCGAAGGACATGCCCCCGGGGAGGAAGGGGAAACGCAGCTGCAGAAGACATGGGAAGGGAGGGGAGTCCGAAATGAGGGGGAAGAAGAAAGGGAGGGAAGACAAAGTAAGAGAAGAGAGGAGAGAGGCGACGAAGAAGCAGAGAGAGGCCAGGGGGAGAGGAGGGAGGGAAGAGGCATGGGAGGAGAGAGTTGAAAGCCCAGGGGGAGAAGACAACAACCAAAGGAGTGGTTGCGACATTGAGGAAGGGGAGGAAGAGAAAGAAGAAGGGATAGAAGGGACCTCGTAGTTGTTAGCGATGCCGGAATCATGGGTGGATGGGCGTTATAGACATCCTCTGTCAATAAATTCCTTCTTGGCGAGGTCCAGAGTATTAATGTTCAGGCTCTGAAAGGAAGAGGATTTCAGGGCTTCTCTGATGGTGTAGGCTTCACTTTCGACAGCTGTGCTTTTAGCTGCTTTTGATCTTGGAGGCGATTACCAAAGGAGAAGTTGTACCAATCTACACCGAGGTTAGGTAGATTAACATTATGCGGCACCAAATGCTTGTTTCCGCATAGTCTCCTTGACTCCTCTCCGCGATTGTGATCGAGGAGCTTTGCTTTCTGTCAATGTAGGGGACGGGATAAAGGGCCAATTTCATACCCTATGTGGCATTATTATACTTGTGTCTACTCTTTCCGTGGGTTTTGGAGCCTTTTGGGACAATAGCCACTCCGTAAGGATTGATTCCGTTAATGCTAAGCGAGAGTGATCCTTTCTTCTGAGTTCTACCTCATGGAGACGTCAATGTAGATATCCTCAATCTGAGGGACATGAATCGGATCAAGCTTAGCCCTTGGTAGACAGCCCCTAGGGTCGAATGTAGGCCTCGCTGGGAAAAATCATGCTTTAGGTTGAGCAATTCTAGCTCAGCAAACATCTCCTTCGCCTTGTGATAGCTGGAGCATGTGTAACGGCCTACTGTGAGGGGGAAAGGAGTTCCGCCCTTCTTTCTCTTGAGGCACTTTTCATGGTATGTGACGAGCTGTCTTGATAGTTCCAATAAAATCAGCTTTGGTCCAGCATACCTTGGCAACCTGGTTGGTTCGCCCAAAAAGTTGACCGCCCTCAGATAGGTGAATGTGGGAGAAACTGGGTGAACAAGGCCCCCCACTTCTCTGTGACTGCCACTATGTTTTTGGTTGTCCGGCCATGAGCCAAATTTGGCCGCAACATGCACATGATGTGATAGAAGAAAAACATCATTGATTTTAGCGAAGTGTTGGATGCTGTTCTCCAGCTTCAGCTCTTGATAGTATTCATATATTTTGGCCTGAGGCCAAGTTCCGCTTCGGTGCAGCCCTGGATAATCCCTTTCAGACGCAGCAGCATACACTACGTAGGAGTTCATGTGGAAACACTCATGTTGTGGCAAACTGTTGTAGCTGCTCGGATATTGTGCTGCTTATTATCTCCCCCCAGCAGAAACGCTGATCGGGCAGATTTTTATTCATTGTTTCCAGGTACCGCAGCATCCACTTATGGAAGTAGTGAGCATCTGAAAGACTGAAGACTCTGCTCAAGAAGGTGATT
Source organism: Taxus chinensis (assembly GCA_019776745.2). Taxonomy (NCBI): domain Eukaryota; kingdom Viridiplantae; phylum Streptophyta; class Pinopsida; order Cupressales; family Taxaceae; genus Taxus; species Taxus chinensis. The sequence continues at coordinate 372,644,572 of CM034151.1, forward strand.
GTATCACTGAGTTCCTCCGAGAAATCACTCCGGTGGATAGTTTGAGGCCACCGGGTCACTACCTTCTTATTCTTGAGGTAGACCCCATTCATTAATTGCATGCACTTGTCTTCATTGTCCTCCCAAGCCTTGAGGCATTCTTGTTGCTAACAGCCACATAGTTTCGGTGGTGAGGGATTCCAAGCATCAACTCAAAGCGACGGGCAGTAAGGTTTATAACTACCTCGCCTTTGCTATTCTCGACACATCTCGTGTCTTTGTTGAAGGATTGTGCAACAATCATCATGAACTCGTTATTCACAGCGCTGACAGGGATTCCTCCGGCAAAGTGCAGGGCGCTGCCTATCAATTTATCCATCCATGGACTCCTTGTCGCTTTCTGAGTCCTTACCCAGAATTCCTCTATGTCAATGTGGCCCCAGTTCAGAATCCCTGACATCCATATTACACTCTGCCTGTGATTCGGGCATTCTGACCCTCTGATATTTGTATTTCATTTCTTCTTCTGTTAGTTTTGCCTTCCCTCTTGGTTTGATGGGTCTCTTGCTAGACGTAGACATGTGTTCTTCAAGGCTTATCTGATGATCTGCACGTAGAAGGAGCGAAACCCAATCCAGAAGCTTGAATTAGTCATTTGATCTTCCATTGGAATACTAGCAGAAGAAAGAGTTAGAACTTTTAAGGCTCGGGGCGCAGGGCGCATGGAAGATGTGTATGTAACAGGCTGAATAGTCAAGGCGCACAGGAAAAGGGTGCAACAGAGGTTAAGTTGGCGCAAAAGCACATGGCGCATGGATGAAGCAGACTGCATCTTATAGAAGGGCGCACAGGAAATGCATGTTACATTGAGGTTTGGTGCGCCCTTTGGCGCATGGGCAGATTGTGCAACATGAAAAAAAAGGCGCGCCAAAGGTATATGGCGCGGCGCATGGGGGGGCTACACAACATCATGTACTTGCAACGGAAGGTGCGCCCGCGCCTTGGAGGTTTTACACGCGCAAATAACTCTTGCGTTGCATGGAAGCTGGGCGCGCCCTTTAGCGCATAGAAGAGGGATGCAACAGGGGTAAAAGATGCGCCAAAGGGATATAAGGAGGCGCGGGTTTCGAGCGTGTTACAGGCCGAAAGGGTGCGCCTAGGGGCGCATGATTAATAACTGCAGCATGCTGGGTAGACGCGCCGAGGGGCGCGACTGTCTAAGGTGCAACATGACGCGGCAACGCGCCAAGGGGAATACCAAAAATACTTTAAACATTTAAGCATTATTCATTCTAACACCAAGCCTAATCAAACCAACTTCCCCTACAAACTGGAAATGAGGGAGGGAGAGGAGGAAGAAGTTGGTTTATGCGGGATAGGGGAAGAACCAGTCCAATGCAAAACAACATTTAAAAACGGGCCATCAAACGAAAACCAGACCGAGCACACCAAAGCACAAAAATGAAAAAGAGGATGAACCTCTTACCTTCGAATGTATATAAAGACGGTTGGAAAGCGAGCCCACAGAGCAAATGACAACGACAGAGCAGAGCTGACACACCCAGAGCAATCACGTGCCTTGAAAAAAGAACAATGAAAATGACATGGCGCGCATAGGTATATATAACAAAATTTGTCATTAATGCGCGCCAACCACCATTTGAAAAGGCGCGCGAAAACGGTTGTCAACAGAAGCATAGGTGCGCCTTTGGCGCGCCCAAAGGGGATGTCGACATGGGGAAATGTGCGCCCTTTGGCGCACCAAAACACGATGTAACATGGAGAATACATGCGCCTTTGGCGCACCGAGAAGCGTGCTAACATGGAAAACCATGCGCCAAAGGCTTTTAAGGGGCGCATCAAAAATTGATGTTGCAAGGAAAAAACCATGCGCCCAGCCAAAAAAGGCTCAAAAAGACTAAGTTCAAAAACTGAATTTCCCGGGAAGGGATTTTACAATATTCTGAATGCGAAGGATCCCTAACGAGGGATCGAAACAAAATTTTCGGTATGGTTATCGGTAAAATTGCCCTTGTCAATTTTACAGGATAACACATTTTCCTGTCAAATTCTTCCTCAACATGCATTGGAAATGTGGCATGTTCTAATTGGCCGAGGAGTGGTGGAAAATTGTTCTAACTTGCCACTTTTTGCTTTTTTGGCAAAATGGTGAATTTGGTTCCGTGGCTCTGCCTTTTCCAAAATTGCCTACATGGCATGTTTTGATTGGCTAAGGGATGGCGGATGGTCATATTTCCTTGGGATTTTTATAAACATTATTTTGTAAAAATGTTAAAATAAAAAATGGCCCAAGACCCCATAGCCAATCGGGAGTGGACACATCTCCTAAAAAAAATCAAAAAGTAGGAGCGAGCCGATGGAGGACTTAGAGTTTTTTTTAGCTCTATTTTTCTAAAGTTAAAAAACTAGTTTCAGCCCCGCTCCAATCAGAGGAGGACACGTGGAAATTTTTTGGGCAGAGGGGATGCGGATGGTAGAAAAACTTAGTGAATTTTTTTGTTTTTTGGTAAAAAAGTTAAAGTGAAATTTTTAAAGCGCTGCCCTGCGGCCAATCACAAGTGGACACGTGTCCATCAAAAGTCAAAATAAGGGGGTAGAATTTTTGGTAACGTTGAAGTTTTAACTTCAAATGGGTCAAAGTCAAAAAAATGGGCCGATGTTCTGCAACCAATCAGGAGGGGACACGTGTCTAAAAAAGTAAAAATGGAGGAGGGGGCCAATGGAAAACTTAATGACTTTTTAGCTTTGTTTCAAAAGTTATAAATGGGATGTAGCTCTACTCTAATCAGATGGAGACACGTGTCCAAAAATTTTAAAATTCAAAGGGAAGCATGGGCCACTGGTGGAAATTTAGAATTTTCAAATTTTGCAAGGGAGGTGTGAAGGAAAAAAGATAGAGACGGCCCCGTAGTGAATCAGCGAGCGCCACGTGGCAAGGATGAAATCGGGGGTGTGGGCTCACCGAGGTTTTTTAGAAAATTTTCTTTTTCCAAAAAGGACATAAAAGTGCAAAATTGTCTGATGTTTTCATTGGGACCCACATTTTGGACACGTGGCAGGCCCAGGAAGGAGGCGGGGAAAAATGGAGAAATTTTCAAAAGGTTATAAAGTGAATATTTTTAACCCTGGGCCCGTTCCAATCATATTGCGCCATGTGTCTAGATTTACCTAAAAATTAAAAAAAGTAATCCAAGCTTACTTTAAGTCCATATTTTCCACGTGGAGGGCTAGGATTAAAAGTTGGGGTAGAGATCGACGGTTCCTGTACGTCACACCATTTTGGCCGCCATGAGAGTTCTAGAAAGTTTGGAATCACAAATTTTGCATCAAATTTCATCAAAATTTTTGGCAATTCAATGTCATTTTGGCCTTCAAGATCATTGGGATCACTTTCATGGCTTAATATTTTGATCTAGGGTGTTTTTGAAGTGATTTTTTTCTCGATCTCGAGGAAAAACGTAAAATTTATATCTGAAAGTTGCAGGAGCAAATTTAGAAAGGTAAAAGGTGAAATGATGAGTGAAAAGGTGTTTGCATGCCTTGATTATGAAAAACGTGCCTTTAGGAAGGATAATGATCTGAATTTTTGTAATGATTTAACCTTTTGGCACCCTTGGCATCCTTTGAATGTTTTTCTGTTTGATGTCCCTTTTTGCAAATCATGAGGATTTTTTGTAACAAACTTGATCCCTTGGCATATTCTTTGCTTGGTAAAGAAGGATCCAATGTGGCAAGAGATTATAATGCATTTTTGAGAAACGCGAGAGGTCAGAGATTGAAATTCATGATCAAATTTTTTGAGAGAAGTCCATCTTCTGAGAAACCCACCAAGAAACTTGGTTAATGTCTTCTATGTTAGTTCTTCATTATTATGAGTTGGTTACAAGATTATAGCTATCACACAGCTCTAAGATTGTTCATGAAACTTTCCCTGCTGATGATGAATCTAACAAGATTTTGAGTTAATCTGTGTTTTTTCTGGGCAATATGATGTCTGCTATCATTTTTAAATACCTGCAAATAGTTTTCCTTGTTCTTGTTGCAATCTTACATAGAAAGTCTTTAAAAAATCACATAGATCTCATCCTTACTGATAGTTTTAGTGGCACTTGCAGGTTTTTTTTTCAGAAGAGATTTCATCTAGCATTGAAAATAAGCAGTTTAAATCACTTCACCTTCATTTGTTAATTGGGATTACTTTTAAGCCTTTGGGGGTACCTTAGGTGTGGTTTGATCAAGGATTTTTGTGTTAATTGATTTATTTACTTCAAGATTTTATGGTGAGGTCTCAAATATTGTGTGGAGAATGCAAACTTGGGCTTCCACTTTGTGCATCTATTTTGGTTGAAAGAACATCCTGACTATTTTGAAGCATTTTTATCTGATAGTTGTTCAAATTTGTAGAGGGTTGTCAAAGATCTTACATAGTCAAGTTTTTCTAATCAATATCCCACCACAAAATCATCCAAACAACAGATCCTACCCTGTACTACCCCTGATTTGCATTTGTGTACCCATAGAAGATCAAACTCCATTTGTAAAAAGTATGCAGATCAGATCAGGATTTTAATGTCTCTAGTAACCTTTGCCTTTTTTTTAGAACATACCAATATTTTGGAAGTGACAATTTGTGAGAGTCAGATGTAGGATGTTGATCATGTTTTCATCAAGGTATTCCTCATATAATCCAAGAAAAATAATGACATCGTCATCTCTTTCACCTTTTGAAGGTTACTGTACGCCGGAAAAGCGACAGGCGAGCGTGAGAATCTACAAGTAACGCTTCCGCGTACCCGACCTCTCGAGGTCGTGCCGAGACAGCCGGGTTGGGGTATAATATGCGTGGGATCCAAACAAACTAGTTAGGCAGTCTAATGTCTTCGACACGCACTAGTGGAATTTGCAAATCTAAGGCAAAGAAGGCCCTTCTAACTTGGACTGGTGTGATAGATCGATCAGCAAGGATGACTGCTCGAAGGCTCCAATCAATATCGAGCTCTGGCGTGATTCGATCTATGGGTTGCGGAATACGTGGAAAATGACCTGGGATAGTTTCGTGTATGTCTCCTGATAAGGTCATATAGTAGACGGTGAATATAATTGACTCTACGGACGATTCTCTGGCCTAGTCCAGAATTCTCTAGCTTCGTTAGCCGCTATATCTAGTAAGGACAATTGTTCGATGATGATGGGTGGAAGTGGAGTGGATCTGAATACCAAGGTGCGTAGGCTAGTGTCTATATCTGATTGACTTGTGGACTCGTTGGGCTGTGGGATCTGTGGATCATAACCATAGACTCTTGGTTGTTGCGGTCCTGTTATGGTCATGCACGAAATCAAGTTCTAATCCCTAGTATCTAGTAATCGTATGCTTTCTCAGCTTCTATGTTTAGGACCAATAACTATGTGATTTTCTTATAATATCTCACAGGCGTTCGTGCAACTTGGATCATTAAACTGGTATCTATGTTTCTGAGAGTGTTTCCTGCACCCGGCTGTGGGACCAAAGGATCACAACCAAAGGTTTGTTCTCTTTCAAACCCTTCTACAGTCATGTGAGTGCTTTTGCCTAGGGCAATCTGTAGTTTGGTTGGTTTGACCAAAATGTGTGTGCTTGGTCGTCTTCTATGTTTAACCCTCTTAATTGATAACTGATCAGTTGTAAATCTGTGGTTGTTCGGAATACTTGTATTCTGAGATTTTGGTCTATGTCAACTATTGCTGTGACGAGGTTTGGTTGAGGCACGATTGGCTCAAATATATATTCCCTAGGCTCCCGAGGTCCCGTGATTGTCATACGAAACGAAATGTAAATCTAACTGTAACAAAGCAAATTCTAACTACATGGACTAAATCTAACATATATATAACTTTTATTCTTCTACGAAATATTTTAACAATTTTAAGGAAAGCAAACTATTTTAAGCGTATCTAGAAATAATAATTAAATAACAATTTAAAACAAACAAGATAACCGAATGTAGTTTATTTGCCTATGCGATTTGTAGTATTATTCTAAATAAATAAAATAGCTCGTCTAATCTATCTACAAGATTCTCGATCCTACCGCAAAAGTGAGAAGTGAATCATAGTCTCTCAGAAACTATCAATCCTCACAACTTCCCTGGCAATATCGAGAATAGAATTTACTAAAATGAAGCAATTTATCTACTCTATTTGATATGATTCTAACTAGAACTTTGAAAGTTAAAACCAAGATTCCGCAGAACAGTGGCGAATCTGGTGGTGTGTGTGATCTTGTCCCCTCAGTATGATCTCCTCGTTCTTTTCGTGTTCACGTGGATCCAGAAAAGTGTGTAATGCTAGCACCGATAAGAGTAGATTTTGGGACAAGGAAAGCTCAGAATGCAGACCGAAAATGTGAGTAGGAGAGGGACAGCGCAAGAGTACAGAGCTTGGCTTATGCAATTCCTAGCAGGATTTTTACTGTGAGTCATGCAACATGAAGCGACCAGAACCTGTAACTATCCTATGCGAAGAGCAAAACCTGCAACTTTAATGGCTTCCTAAGCTATTCTGTTCCAATGGATTGGATAAAATAACAGCACTGCCTGCACAAGATGGGTATGTGGCTTACCAACAGCTGAATAAAGCCGACCAGGCATATAATGAACTGAACTAAGAATTCTAAGCAACAATGAAAATTAAATCTACAGCAAAGAGAAATTCAGAGGCAAGCTTTAGACCGGATTGGATGAAATGACAGCACTGCCTGCACAAGATGGGTATGTGGCTTACCAACAGTTGAGCAATCTAACTAAAGATGCAAGTGAAGTGAAACTATGGCTTCTAAACAAGATCACAAGCTAAAATACTAAAATGAGGAAATGAGAGCAAAGATCAATCTTCAAAATTCAGCCAAACTCCAGGCCATTTGTTTGAGCACAAGCCATGCATTTATAGGAATTCAATCACCCAAAAATCGAAACCAAAATTGAAATCCTAAACAATAAACAAAGGAAAAACACTATTTCAGGGGACCAAAAACATAAATGCATGCTCAAGTCGGCAAGGAAAAGCTGGTGAATCGTGATATTTCACGCGAGTCGTGTCAAAAGAACGTTCTAGAAAATGCGCGCAGGACCGCTGCTCTGAGCAGGGTGGCGGTTACAGGACCGCCGCCCTGATCAGGGCGGCGGTTTCGTCACTGAAGATCAAGAGGCCAAGGAAAGAGGGAAAAAGGGGGAAAACAAAGGGCATGGGGGCTAAGTGGGGCATGCGGGATGTTAACGCATACTCCGAGGGCTTTTCCGGATCCCGAACGCCTTGCGAGGAGACCTGTATCATCATTGGGGTACTTGTTACAACTGTTCCGGTAGTGCAGTACCCTACAATTTTGGGTACATACATATTGCCCCCCTCAGAGAAGCATTTTAGCCATGAAGAGGCATAAAACAGTGGGTCCGAGTATGGCAGTCCCAAAAATGGGGAGTTAGAAGTTATACCTTACTCGTCCGTGTGTTGAAACGACGCCATCCGAAATTCCCGCTACCCTGCAAAATGAAAAGAGAATTCAAGTGCAGATAGATACAATAACTTGGAAAATAAATGCTAAAATAATAGGGAATGAGAATGTACCATTCGTGCGGGGATAGGAACTTACCTCCATCAGCGCTCCAAACCTGTGAAAAAGTCCTTTTAAAACGAAACAGGGTGCTATATATATGAAAGTGGGCCCATTTTCCTATTCATTTTGCGCGAGTTGATTTGATTGATTTTGAGCTCTAGGACCCACGGTGATGGTTTCTTGCGTGAGTAGAGTCAAAACGTCCGCAGCGAGATCGTGATTATGCCTCCACGTGCGGAATACCACCCTGCTAGATCACATGTTAGTTTTCTTTAATTTTGCGTTTTTCCCCCTTTAAATTTGAAATGTTAAATTTTTCGTAATGGGGGGTTATTTTTGAAAATGTTAGGTTCAAAAGGTCCACCTAGGGGGGGGGCGCCTACTGGGTAGGCTGCATTTTTAGGTCAAATGGTCATTTTTTGCTTGTTTTAGGCTTTTTAAGACTAAAAACCCACGTGGGTTTTCGGACCACGACGGCTGCCCTGGCCAGGGCGGCGGTTACACAACCGCCGCCCTGCTTCAGGGCGGTGGTTACACGACTGCCGCCCCTAAGGCGGGGGTGGTTACAAAACCGCCTACCTGCTCAGGGCGGCGGTTCTGAACAGAATGCAAAAGAACTTAAATTTTGAGATTACACTTGTATATTTTTTGTACTTCTCTACGCATTTTTATGGCTCTTCTCGGCGTTGTTCAGATATTAACTTGCTCTGTTTTGTGTTGTTTTTGGGTGTATGCAGGTGAGAGCGAAGTACATTAGATGGAGCAGGGAGAAAGAGTGTGATTGGCTCTCAGGGGTACTGGATGCCCTTTCACAGGACGAGGAGGACACACTACAGAGGGCCGGCATACTGCGTATATCGCGCGTGCCCCATTTTGCACCATCGAGTCACATTCTTTGTGACTTATTTTTTTATTGGGAATGCAGATCGGAACACCTTCCGACTGCCAGGGGTCCGTGGTGAGTGGACCATTACACTCGAGGACGTCTACCGTATTTTGGGAGTCCCGATCATTGGGTGGAGACTTGCACTAGAGACAGCAGGTTCATGGGCACAGATTGCATAGTGGGCAGCATATATGGGAGATGCAATTATCTCCACGGGGTCAAAGAAGGGGAGTGAGAGTTCGATCCATTCCTTCTTTGCCTATCCCCGTACTTCGACAGGCCGTCATGGGGATCCTTGCCTCGAGATTGATCAGGGACAAGGGAGGGGACACATTGCTATAACTGTTGGGCCCCCATCATTACGCAAATAGAGGGGCACGAGACGGATATACGCCTGGGGTGCAGATATTCTGGGGACCACCTACTATGATTTATACAGGGTGGTCCGTTTACAGGGACAGTCATTTAGCCACCCGACTTTAGTCATGAGTTGGGTGTATGAGCGCTTTATTCCTTATGGCAGAGGTGTGGAGGTGGCAGATCCTGGGGCTGTGAGGGCAGCCAGATGGACAGATATGTTGGTGCTCAGAGCACCTCATCAGCCAGTTGCATCCCTCACTACTGCATATATGGAGGCAACACCGTACCGGCTTATGGCCGGCATATGGGGCGAGGAGACTCTTACCCTGATCTCCTGCTCCACCACAGGGTAGCTCATTGATCGAGTGGAGCGGAGTAGAGGTACATCCTTTCGGTCGGGTTCCTCAGTAGTTCGGCCTACCGTATTTGGGCATGCTTCCCCCAGTGGCACCAGTTTACAGATCAGTCCGTGAGGCTAGAGGGGGGCCTAGAGGCCATGGTTGGACAGCGATCACTCCTGGCATTCCTATTACCAGCCAGGGGGATAGTTCATGCCAGAGGGAGAGCTGGTGCACCTTAGGCACCTTTGCTTCAGATTGCTTCGGGTCCCTGCTCATAATAGCGATGACCCTGTAGATATTGACTCCGAATTTGAGGAGCTTACAGAGGGAGGGATAGAGGAGGAGGACCGAGGACAGCGATCCTGAGTGGCATGACACTCAGGATATTATGTAGGCAAAGAGGGCTGAGCAGAGCGCAGAGAAGGACACTCTAGTTTCAGAGGAGCCATTCTCTCAAGGCCATGGTGGAGAGGACGAGTCAGTTGTAGGGCGACATGTTGCCCCTTGCCACAGGAGTAGCCCCCTCAAGTCGGGCAGCGGCATCTGTGGCAGGTGCCGGCCCCAGCGACCCATCTTGGATGCCTGGAGATCCGAGTAAGTTACCCTTCTCCCTTTTAATGTTTATTTAATTTAGGATTTGTTTTAATTGTTATCTCTCCTTGTGTTTTTATCTTGTATCTTTTAGCCTCTTGCTTGGTTTCTAATTTATTTTTCTCCTTTGTTTGCAGAGACTGTTGATGAGTGGCGGGATTTGATCCGCAGGGTATGTACTGATTCCCTGATGATCCCTATGGATAGGACCCGCGCGGAGCTATCCGTAGATGCCAGGGAGCCCTCAGCAACCAGTAGGCATACCGATGTCTTCGCTCCCATTTGGCACGTGGCCAGGATGGTGTCGACCCTCCATACAGAGTTAGCAGGCTACAGGACGGCTGAGCGCCTCATGAGGAGCCATTCTCGTGGTGAGACCGCGGTTGCCCCTCGAGACCCTGATCCTTCCGTACATTCAGAGCACCGGCGCAGCCGGAGTCCTAGGCGTGGGCGTGCACCTTCAGAGGGGTCGTGTAGGGATTGAGAGGCCTCTTGGCCTTTGTGTACTTTGTATTATATATTCTTTGTATATCACGGGCTCTTTGAGCGTTTTGACCATGTTTAGAGCATGATGGCATTATATATAAACATTGATTATTTATATATATGCATTCGTTTTTGGATCAAACGCTTAGCACTCATGTTTTCATTTCTATTTCCAGTTTCCTTGTGTATACTACAATGTATGTTTGTATGCTTTTTATATGTATGCAATGGAGAACACACGATGCAAATGCTTGCTTTCTTTTTGTGTTTCATGATGCTGATACATGATATTGTAGATATATTTTGATCTTGAATTTTAGCTTCTGTGAGCAATTTGGATACCTCATGTTTGTTTTGGCAAAGTGATGAAAATAACCAGTATGATGAACATATTAACTTGCCCCACTCCTAACTCCACGCAACTAGTAAGATGCGAGGGCTCATCACCGAGAGTTAAGAAGGGCGCAAGTTATGAAATGTGGTGAAATGATAGTGATGAAAGACAGACAAAGCTTCGGTGGAACCAATTGAAAACTACAAGCTTACTCTACCCGAATGACTTCATAGTTTTGGATGCAACTTGCTTTGTGGTTTATCCAGACTTAGACCCGTAGATGGCCACATAGTAGACAAAATCTGGGTTTTTAGGATTTTAACTCTCTTGGGATTTTGAACATCTGATTCATTCGTTTTTGACTCAAAGTTTGAATTGTTTGTTTATGACCTTTTAACGTTTGCTTTGTCAAGAGGACCCCCTACACTTTGCCCCGTGCTACTAGTAAGAAGCATGGGTTTATCATTGTGGGAAAGGCATAGGCAAGTAAGGGCATTTCCATCCTTTCCCAACCCTACGTCACTAGTAAGAGACACAAGCTCATCACCGAAGGTTGGTGGGGCAAGGAAATGTGTAAAAATAAAATTTTCCTGTTTAATCACTTTTTGACTTGCTTATTTGAGTAAAAATGTCAGTATATGCTTATTTCCAAAGAGATGTATATATGGGATAGATGTGACACCATGAAGCTTCTAGAACAGACCATAGGTAAGACACCTATCCTAAGAAGAAATCAAAGTGAGAACAAAACACTTGCAGATCTTGGTATGGTTACCATTAGGACTTTGTCTGTCTGATTTTATTTGATAAAAGATTCAAGATGATTGATGATACATGAAGATGGAGAGGTATGATTCAAAGAGATTTATGCCAGAAACACATCACGAGTTTGTAATGAATTGCTTTGAGAATAGATTCCTTGATCACAATTTATGTAAGAAACAAGTGGACAAAATGATCTAAATCTATATGAAGGTGCAATGTAGATAATTATACAAGTAGTGCTAGTTGCTTATGCATAGAATCGCTTGAGCTGCAGGGAATTGACTGTTTCACCAAATTCCTCACCTTCTAGCGTACATAAGAGGTAAGCACCATTTCCATAGTCCTTCATGACTCGGTATGGGCCTAACCATTTGGGCCGGAATTTCCTTCCTTCGCCGGTCTTCTTGTCGATCCGGCTGTCTAGTCTTAGAACTAGATCACCTTCGTATATATCGCGTTCATAGAATTTCTTGTTATACTGCCGGCACATTCGATCAGCATAAGCTCTATGCCGCTGCTCAGCATCCAACCTAGTTTCATCTAGGCTTTCTAGTTGGAAAGACGTGCTTCTCTGTAAGCGTCTTCATCCAGAATCCCTTGTAGTGAAATGCGGAGACTGGGTATTTCGACCTCAAGCGAGAGAATTGCTTATGCCCCAAATACTAGCGAGAAAGGAGTTGCTCCCGTTGGTGTTCTTATTGAGGTTCGGTGGGCCCACAAGGCCGGATATAACTTCAAATGCCAATCTTGCTTGTTTTCTTTCACTGTTTTAAGGAGAATGGCTTTCAGTTTTTTGTTTGTCGCTTCAGCCTGTCCGTTGGCTTGGGGATAATACAAGGAAGCCGTATGATGAGCTTATGGCTTATCTTAAATTTACTACATAGTTCGTGAACTTCTTCATTTTAAAGAAGTTCCATTATCGGAGATAATGATTTGCGGGATACCGTACCTGCAAATGATTTGGTTCAAAATGAACTTGGTGATCACAGAACCAGGTACAGTAGTAAGAGGCATGGCCTCCACCACCCTTTTGTAAAATATTCAAGGTGGCCATAGTATATGTGGCCCGGTCTGTGGATAGGGAGAGAACTTCCCTATCAAGCTCCAGCCCCATGTAGCAAAGGTCCATGGAGTTGCGATTGGGTTGTGGAGCTTGTGCTGGCATGTGGATCTCATGGGAGAATTCCTGGCCAACTTTATGACACCATTACATGCAACTCTAATCGCGTAATGTTCTACGAGTGGGCCGGAACTAGCGCATTCGATGATTTTTCGAGCATGGCATGGCCCCGCTTATCCTCCACATATACGCTGTTGGATTCATGGACAATCCTCCCCTCTTGGACTTTCCCCTTCGGTGTCGACACAACACCTTAAGAGCTTCCATCGAATGCTTTTCGATAGGCCCTACTCTATAATGACCATATTTGGCTACATTAGCGTAATCACCTTCTTTGGTTTCAAGTGTCCTGCATCCGTTACTATGGTCCATGATATAATTAATTATATCAGTGTACCAAGGCACTCAGAATATCAGGGTCGAGTTTCGGTGTAGTGTAACCATTCATCGAAAGTCTAAATCTACTAAATCACCCTCCATCTAATGGTTGTCAGCTAAACAATCTGTGATGATTGGGTCCTTTTATCGACTTCTGATTTAAAAATGTTATTCGAACTCTCCCATTACGGTTATAAAACGTCCAGCTTTTTTGGACAAGGCCCTTGTGTGAGAAAAGTTCCGTAAGTTCCGGTCTTTCTTATACCATGACCCTTGTTTTCTTGATTCAGCTGTAAGGTCTAGACGTTTAGTAGCAGAAGACTATGCAAGACAATTCTCCTGCTCTGTTTGTGGATAAGCGGTTTCCATAGTCCAAGCATTGTTCGGCTCCGCATCAATCACACGTTCTCGCTCTTGTCATCGTCTTCGTTGTCCAACATAAGGCCACGAGACATTTGGGTAGCCCTTCGCGATATAGGTTAACGGCGTCCCGCTTAGGTGGCATTAGCGTAGTGTTTGACAGCAAGAAAATGTTTCTACTTTGAAGCTTCGTGTGCAGTCCTTCGGTGTCCAATCACATGCTATAGTCTTTCTTGAGTAATGTTATTGGATGAATAGCTAAGGCTTAAGTCCGAGATGAATCTCCCGGATTCACCCGCTTCTTCGAGAAATGATCTGTCTAGATTCACTCGAGTGGGAAGGACCAATTTCCTAACAGCACGGCCCGAATTTTTGTTGGATCAAGTCTATCCTCGTGACATATGATTTACCCTAGGCATCTTTCCTCCCTGTTACCCAAAGACGATTTCTCTGGGTTTAGCGTGACTCCGTATTCGATTGTCATGAAAGAATGAATGCGGAGTACGTCGATGGGTCACAGCACTTTTTGCCTTAGCCAATAAGTCGTCTACGTAAGATTCCATGATTTTATGAATTAGATCATGAAATATGTATGTCATGGCCCGCTGGTACGTAGCACCGGCGTTCTTAAGACCGAATGGCATAACAGCGTAGCAATAGGTTCCCCAAGGAGTTATAAACGTGGTTTTAGCTTGATCTTGCTCAGATATTCTGATTTGATTGTATCCCGAGAATCCATCCATGAGAGACAAAATTTCAAAACCAGCTGTTGCATCAACAATAACGTCTATGGATGGTAATGGGAAATCGTCTTTAGGACACGCTTTGTTGATGTCTCGGAAATCTATGCAAATGCGTATCTTTCCGTTCTTCTTGAGAACGGGAACGATATTAGATACCCATTGGGAGTAGTCAACTGGCTTGATAAATCATACCTGAAGGATTTTTATTACTTCCTCTTTTACCATGAGAGCTACTTTGGGGTTTCATGGGCCTTGATTTTTGTTTAATTGGCTTTGCATCCGATCTAGTGATGAGGTTGTGTACCGCAATGGGGGTCGACTCCCCTCATCTCCTTGTAATTAAATGCAAACGCCTTCTGATGTTCTTTGAGAACCTGAGTATGTATTTCACTTCTTTTGGTGTCAACGAAGAACCTAGTTTCAATATTCTTGGTTCATCTCTGTCCCAATGTTGACATCGATTATTTCTTCGATTAAAGAGGCATTACCCTCTTCGAACTCAGGTGGTGCTGGAGGTAAATCTAGATCATCCCCATTTTCTATTGCGTATATGTTAGGTTCCCTTTGTGACGGAAGATCCGTTACGGGATTTCCGAAGTAGGAGGACAAATGTGGGATCAGGGATAAATCTAGCATGTGATAGGAGAGATGTAATGCTACATAGGCATTTAAATAATCCAAAGTAGCCGCATCATTTCCAACATGGTCTAGGATGGTAGATTCACTTCCGCTTAAAAGAGGATTTGTCATTGTTTTTATTAATGGCTCGTCACGAATGGATACTGTGAAGTGAGTATCTTCTAGCTCATTGCTTGGAGTAAAACGTGATGCCGAGGTTGCTATTGAATCGGCGAGAAGATTTTTCTCTCGCGGGATTGCTTCAATGGATATGAAGTTAAACGCCTTGCTTAAATCTAATACAGTGTTTTTGTAGAGTTGTAAATGTTCGGCTTTAGTTTCATATACTTCAGAAACTTGGTTTGTTACTAATTACGAGTCTCCCAAGACTCTAATGTTATCAATACCAATCCTTCTAGCTAAGGTGAGGCCAAGAAGGAGGGCTTCATACTCAGCGCCGTTGTTTGTGCATTCAAAGTTTAACTTGAATGAGAATAGGAGGACCTTCTCCTCAGGCGAAGTAAGAATTATACCTGCCCCCGCTCCATAACGACATTTAGCTCCATCGAAATGGAGAGTCCAATACTTAGCCGGGAGTGTAGATGTTGGGGCATCTTCCATGTTTGCACACTCTACTTCTATCATACAGAGATCCTCTGCCGGTAAGGAACCAATACCTAGGGAAAATCCTATGCCTACTGAATCGAATGATAAGAACATTGGTGAATCTTGTCCTATCAATTCAACGATTTTCGCAGTAGTCCCTAATGATACTATTTCTTTAGTTTTACTTTTAGGGGTTGGAGTTGTTTTGGCTATGCTGGTAGTTTCAAGATCCGTTGTAGGTATCAACTTTTCCTCTGGCTTTGGGTCAGAGGGTTTATTAAGTTGGTTTGTTGGCAGCTCAAATTCTGAGTGCACCCCTGGTCTTTTCTTTAAATCAGCTAGGTGCAAATCGAAAGGTTTTGGATCGCCTTTGGCTACAAATACCTTTCCCAGATGCAAGAATATTACTTCTTGAAATAGCGTGGAAGGGATTGCCTTCATTCGATGTATCCAAGGTCGGCCGAGGATCATATTATAGTTAGTTTCCCGATCTATAATATAAAATTCAGTCAAGAAGGTTTTGGGCCCTAAGGTGACTGGCAGTATTATAGTTCCTATCGAAGTGGCTTTAAGGCTATCATAGCCTCTTAAGGTATTTCGTGTAGTGGAACAGTTTGTTTCTCCATATCCAAGTTTTTGGAGGAAAGAGAAAGGGACTATTTTAACTGCAGCCCCATCGTCAACCATTGCCCGTTTTACATAGTTATTATAAACCCACACTTGCAAGTGTAAGGCTGGGTCACCTCGGCGTGTGATCTCAGCATCTGTGGGAATTTTACTTATTTCGAAGATGAATTCGACATCCTTGTCCGGCTGCCCCGGAGGGTGGATATAAAAATCTACGTGATTTACTTGTGTTTCAGGAGGTGGAGTGATGTTAATTAGATGGCCTAGACCTAATGCTTCTAAAAGAGCAGCTCTGTGAGGGGGAGAGTTCTTTAGTAAGTCCAAAAATGAAATGTGTGAGAAGGTCTTTGTTAGGTCACTAATTAAATCATACGCACCGATGGGTTTTTCAACTATTTGCTGACTCTTATCTGCCTCTGGCATATGACTTGGGCTTGGTTGAGAGAAATACTCTCGTGTTCTTGTTATAGCTTCGATAGGTAGTTCAGCGTCTAATTCTACCAAACTAAATATCTTAGGTCTTGGTTGAGCTCCCAACTGTGGCGCAACTAACAGATTTAATGAAGTCGAAGCTTCATGATCATTGTTTCCCGTTATTGCACCTTTGTTTGTTCCGGTTGGATTCAGCCTATTGCTATCATGATTTGGGAGCGGATCATTAAAGATCCTGAGGGGAGCATTCTGAGGGGAAACTGCCCCTGCGAGAGTTTTTGGTGATGATGAGACGGGATCTGCCAAAAACAAGTCTGTGAAGAACTGTCTTTGTTCTTCTGGAAAACGTTGCATAAATTTATTGTAGTCACGGCACGTTCTAGTGTCGTGACCATGAATTTTATGGAAACCACAATAAGAATTGGGATTATAATTCCCGTTTTGTTGGTTTGGTGTGTACTGTGGCCTAAAATTCCGATCAAACTGTTGCCTATTAGGACCAAAGTTTTGGAATTGTTGTTTTTGGTTTTGACTTTGGTTTTGGTAACCAAATGAGTTTTGGCTTGGCCCTTGTATGGGATTTCACCGTTGTTGTTTTTGTTGTTGTGGATGGTTAAAATCCACTGTATTGACCGTCGGGGTAAAGTTGTTGTTTTGCTGGTTGTTTGTTTGTGACGAAGTATTAACAACATTTACCCTCTTGGGCTGGTCGGTTACCCCATCCGTTGTTACCCCACGATTTTTGTTAAGGATTTTGGGTCCTTGATTGACGTTTGTGGTAGTTGTAGTATTTTGAGTGGAGGTGATTAACCTCCCGTTTGCTCCATACGTCTTACGACCACTATCTATTGCTGCTTGATCTATTCGCAGAGCACTCTCAAGTACTTCATCATAAGTCCTTAGTGGTAACTTCTGGACTTCTTCCTTCACTTCTCTACTGAGAGAATGAAGGAATAAATCACACAGTTCCATCTGATCCATGTTTGGAGCACTTGCTGATGAATAAAGAACTGTACGCCACCTCTGGATGAAATGAGTGACAGATTCATTGTGTTCTTGTTTGATATGCAAGAATTCCCTGATTCCTGTTCTCAGTAGTTTGTTCATGTCGAAGGCTTTGATGAACTCTGACACGAGTTATTTAAATGAATGTATGGAAGCCTCAGGTATTCTATAATACCAATCGAGAGTAATGCCCTCTAGTGTTTTGGGAAATATTTTAGCAACAACCCCATCCCAAGGGAGTAATTCTCGTATGGCTGTAGCGTAAGCTTTGATATGTGCGTTTGGATCTCCTTCACCTTGAACTTGGGAAAATCAGGGAGAGGTCTTGGAAGCATGACGCTTCGTATGGTGAAATCTAAGGGTTCCTTTAGATATTCTGAATACGTCCCTATCACATAGCTTTCGACCATTGATGGTGTTTGCTGAGGGAGTGGTGGTGGGATGGGTTGTTGATACGGTGCAGTGTACACGTTGGCAGGGGCATAGGGAGGTCCCTGCATTTGAGCAAACATGCCGGGAGAGGAGAACATATCTCCTTGTGGTGATTTAGAGTACATGTTTAAATAGGACGGGGTATTGTCGAGGAACGGACTGTTCGACACTAGACCGGGAGGAGTAGTGTTAGAGATGATAGGCCTTGTTGGCATTTACTGTGGATATTGAGGAGGCATGCCTAATGTGCCTACTCCCATAAGGAGATCTACCTGACCAGAGTGGTATGGAGGATTGGAACTTCTTGTTTGTATGAACGGAGAATTTTGATTTGCTTGAGCAAGTTCTAACCCTCTCACTCTTTCTATTAACATTGAAATGACTTCATTTGGTGAAGTCACGGTACTTTGCCTGAGCAGCGCTTGTTGTATACCCTGGTGTTGTATAGGCATGTGATAGCCTGTCATGAACTGATTGCTATCTTGCCAAGTTTCTCCAAGAATATTTCCTGTAGAGGTATTTTCTTGAAAAGGGGTCTCGGGTTATACTTATAAACCTCCTATAGGTGGGTACATACCCCGGGAGTGTTGTTCACTCCTAGGATAATGTGTTGACTGTCCATCATCTAAGACCAGGTATGGATCTAATTGCCTACTAATTTGTGGTCTGAGTAATATTTGAGGAGATGAACCAGATTCTCCTGTAAACGTCATATTGTTGGAATCTGAAGGTTCTGTTTGTTGGGTTCGAGGGGGTTGATCTAACTCCTCAGTTTGAAAAGACGAACTATATCGGATTCTTGGGGTTTGTGTTGACAACTGATTAGTTGAATAGTTGTCACCCCATACTAAGAGCGAGGGTGATGATTCCCTATTCTGTTGGGCATAGTATGCCTCAAGCCACAGGAGGGGTCTGCCATATGCGTCGAATCCCGACATATTCGGGGGGTATATGAATACCCGCAGAATAATGGGAAGGAGCAAAGGTGGATGAGAGAAGATGAAACTTCTCAAAGAGAAGGTGAAACAGTTGTTTGTTTCACGTCGAGTTCACCAATTTTGTACGTCGGAAAAGTGACAGGCGAGTGTGAGAATCTACAAGTGACTCTTCTGCGTACCTGACCTCCCGAGGTCGTGCCGAGATAGCCGGTGGGGATGGAATATGCAGACAAACTAGTTAAGTAGTCTAATGTCTTTGACACGCACTAGTGGAATTTGTGAATCTAAGGAAAAGAAGGCCCTTCTAACTTGGACTGGTGTGATAGATCGATCAGCGAGGATGACTGCTCTAAGGCTCCAATCAATATCGAGCTCTGGCGTGATTCGATCTATGGGTTGCGAAATACGTGGAAAATGACCTGGGATTGTTTCGTGTATATCTCTTGATAAGGTCATATAGTGGATGATGAATACAATCGATTCTATGGACGATTTTCTGGCCTAGTCCAGAATTCCCTAGCTTCGTTAACCACTATATCTAGTAAGGACAGTTGTTCGATGATGATAGGTGGAAGTGGGGTGGACTGAAACACTAGTGTGCGTAGGCTAGTGTCTATATCTAACTGACTTGTGGATTCGTTTGGCTGTGGGATATGTGGATCACAACCATAGACTCTTGGTTGTTGTGGTCCTGTTATGGTCATACGCGAGATCAAGTTCTAATCCCTACTATCCAGTAATCGTAGGCCTTTTCAGCTTCTACGTTTAGAACCAACAGTTGTGTGATCTTCTCAGAATACCTTACAGGCGTTCTCGTAATCTGGATTCTTAAGCTGGTATCTATATCTACGAGGGTGTCTCAAGTGTCTGGCTGTGGAAATAAAGGATCACACCCAAATGTTTGTTCTCTTTTGAGCCCTTCTACAATCATGTGGATATTTTCTAGGGTAATCTGTAGTTTGGCTGACTTGACCAAAACGCATGTGCTTGGTCGTCTTCTATGTTTAATCCTCTTAACTGTGAACTGATCAGTTGTAAATCTGTGGTTGTTTGGAATACTTGTATCCTGAGATTTTGGTCTATGTCAACTATTGCTGTGACTAGGTTTGGTTGAGGCATGATTGGCTCAAATATATATTCCCTGGGCTCTTGAGGTCCCGTGATTGTCATACGAAACAAAATGCAATCTAACTGTGATGAAACAAATTCTAACTAAGTGAAATAAATCTAACTACATATAACTTTTATTTTTCTATGAAATATTCTAACAATTTTAAGGAAAGCAAACTATTTTAAGCGTATCTAGAAATAATAGCTAAGCAATAATTTAAAACAGAAAAGATAACCGAGTGTGGTTATTTTCCTGTGCGATTTATAGAATTATTCTAAATAAAGCAGTTTGTCTAATCTACCGGCAAGATTCTCGATCCTACCTCAGAAGTGAGGAGTGAATCATAGTTTCTCAGAAACTATCAATCCCCATAGCTTCCTTGGCAATGTCGAGAATAGAATGAAATGAAATAAAGTGATTAACTACTCTATTTGATATGAATCTGACTAGAACTTTGAAATGTAAAACTTGGATTCCGCAGAACAGTGGCGAATCTGATGGTGTATGTGATCTCGTCCCCTCAGTATGATCTTCTCGTTCTTTCGTGTTCACTTGGATCCAGAAAAGCGTGTAATGCTAGCACCGATAGGAGTAGATTTTGGGACAAGGACAGCTCAGAATGTAGACCGAGAATGTGAGTAGGAGAGGGATAGCGTAAGAGTACAGAGCTTGGCTTATGTGATTCTTAGTGGGATTTTACTGCGAGTCATGCAACGTGAAGCAACCAAAACCTTTGACTATCCTATACGAAGAGCAAAACCTACAACTTTAATTGCTTCCTAAGCTATTTCATTCCAAAATAAAGACATTGCTTGCACAAGTTGGATATGTGGCTTACCAACAGCTGAATAAAGCTAACCAGGTATATAATGAATTGAACTAAGAACTCTAAGTCACAGTAAAACAAATCTATAGCAAAGAGGAATTCAGAGGCAAGCTTCTAACCGGATTGGGTGGAACAACAGCACTGCCTGCATAAGATGGGTCTGTGGCTTACCAACAGCTGAGCAATTTAACAAAAGATGCAAGTGAATTCAAGCTATGGCTTCTAAACAAGCAAACTAACTAAAACACTAATATGAGGGAATGAGAGCAAAGATCAAACTTCCAAATCCAGCCAAGCTTCAGACCAAAAACTCCAGACCAAATTCTTCACCAAAATCTTCACCAAAATCAGACCATTTGCATGTACACAAACCATGCATTTATAGGAATTCAAGCATCCAAGAACCACAAACCAAATTGAACTCCTAAACAATAAACAAAGGAAAAACACTGTTCCAGGGGACCAAAAACATTAATGCATGCTCAAGTCGGCAAAGAAAAGCTGGTGAAACGTGATATTTCATGCGAGTCACGTCAAAAGAGCATTCTGGAAAACGTGCACAGGACCGCCGCTCTGAGCAGGGCGGCGGTCACGAGACCGCCGCCCTGCAGGGCGGCGGTTTCGTCACTAAAGTTCAAGAGGCCAAGGAAAGAGGGAAAAAAGGGGAAAACAAAGGGCGCGGGGGCTAAGCGGGGCATGCGGGATGTTAACGCATACTCCGAGGGATTTTCCAGATCCTGAACACCTTGCGAGGAGACCTGTATCATCATTGGGGCATTTATTACACCGTTCTGTAGTACAGTACCTTACAATTTTGGGTACGTACAGGCACCTCTCCCTGCCACCTTCACTTGGCCCCATAGATCTATAGGGTCTTTGGAAGCCCAAATTAATGTAATGCCCTCTCTATTATATCTCAGCTCCCCATATATATATATATATATATATATATAGGCGGGCCTCTAGATATAGCAATATTGCGTGGGTGAAGAAGGGAAATTCCGCTTGTAAATCTCTTTCATCGAGAAACCATATATTCCCCACACATTGGCCATATAGATCTATATATATTCTCTCTATCTTGACTTGATCATATCTACACATTGATCTATCATCCATCCAAGAAATATTAATTATCCAAATCAGTATTCCATCTCTAGGCATTATTCCAGAATTTTGTCTTTTTAATCACTAGTTACTTGTCTAAAACCGCACATCTAATGTATATGCAAAAGTTTGGTTCTAGACAACTTATAAAATCTTATATTCTCCTATATAATGACTAGTTTTCCAATTTCAAAACATTATGTGATTCACTTTATCTTCCCTAGGTTAAAAAAACCACAAATTATGAACCTATGGAAGCCTATATAAGCAATTCAATTGCACTTTATAACTCACCTAGTATTTTTATAAGTTCTTTTTGCAAATGTCAACACTAAAGCACTCAAGGCTTTCCTAGATCTTCCTAAATAATTTGCACATCAATTAGAGAAACCACCACATAGATATATAGTAATAAAACTAGGTTCAAGAGTGTAGCTTCCTCCATTTCTAAGCACTCAAAGGTCATAAATCCATGTCTTAGTAAGATCAAGTCATTTCAAGAATTATCAAAGGTCTTTATGGTACAAAAGGGATAGTTTAAGCATTTGAAGAACATCACATAACAATACTATCACATTGGTTACATTCTCTTCTATATAGTTAGCTCATTATATATGTGTTAAAATACACAAGTGCATAAATAGGGGGTTATCTTAGATATGCATGAAAAATTACACCTACACTAGGATAACTACATGAGGTTTTCTCCCACTTAAGGGCATATAGTACAACACTTGGACTGGTTTAGTAGGGGTTGATTTCCAAGGGTATACCAACCTCACCCACACAATTATTTCTCCTTTAGTTATCTAATACTTTCATGGATTTTTTTGTAAGTATATGGTTTTTTTTATTATTACATGTTATTATAGGTGGTGTCAAAGTTTTGTTAGCCATAGAGACTAACAATGAAACTTATTTCCACAAAGGGAAACTAAAGCTATGGAACCCCATTTTACATAGGTATGTTAGAATGTAAAATTTCTAGGCATTTTAATTTACAACCCCATGAAATTTTGTGTCATTTCTCGAGAAATTTGATCAAAAATGTTAAATTTGTCTCTTTGTAAGTATCAACTTATGTGGAAGGTTTTAGAAGCTTTGGATGGTTTCTAAAATCTAGATTATAGTCATTGGAAATATCTCTAAATTTACTTCATGTTAGTAAAGTTTATAAAAAAATTGGAAGCTTTGAAAAAGTTTTAGGACCACATTCACTTCTGACACTTTTTAAGGAGAAAGTGTTTTTGGTCATCAAAGAAGGGTCATCTTGTGTGAAAGATTTTGGGAGCCTCAAGTGGTTTCACGAACCGAAACCATATCCATTGGAATTTTTTTAGATTTTATTACATGATGGTATATTCATTATAAGGTTTTGGGAGTATCAATAATATAAACTTTTCAGACACTAAGACACCTTATTTTTTATGAAGAAGTGAACTTGTAGGAAATATTTTAGGAACTTCAGGTGGAATAAAAAACCTAAGAAATAGTCAAAAGAAATATTTAATTAAATTACTTATATGGATCTAAATATCAGAAATATTATAACACCAAAGAATACCAAGATGTAGATAAATGATCATAATATGCAAGAATAATGACTTAGCCACTTCAAGGGGTGAACCTCCAAATCATACACTAAGACTCAAGTGCTCAATATGATGACAATATCCTACTCTCTAACTCTTTTATATACCTTACTATAATATCTAGAGCCATAAGGCTGATATGTCATCTATCTATATCTCGATATATGACCTAAGGTTAAGGGAATAACATGCCCCTCCCCTTCAAAGAAGCATTATCCCTAATGCTGGCCAATTATGAATGTTGTTTCACATAAGTATATTCCTTAATGTCGATGATAGTTGGATTTTGGTACAAGAAATATTCCTCCTCTCATGTTTATTATGCCTTATCGTAAGTATTCTCCTTGATTTTATACTCATGGATTACCATCTTCTGTTGTTGTGCACTTTGTTCTTTTAATTCTTAAACCTTTGGCCAGATATTCAAAGTGTATATGGTGGGTGGTGGCTGGTGGCTGGAAATGAGGAGATATTTTGGAAAACAATTCTTATTTAGGTGTCTTGACTAATCGCATATCCTCAACAATAATTGAATATATTTTTCTCCTCTCCTTAGAATGTGGTAGTATATAGGTCATAGGTTTTTTATCTTCTATTGTAATCAATTGTTATTTAGGCCCCTTGATAACCTAAATTTGATGGGAGCTCTCCCTTTGAGGAGACTTTACACTGAACCTTGTTAGCTCAAAAATATTTCCTTGTGAACAAAAACCCATGAATATTCTTGTAAGTTCATTTCAATTATTCTCAAGGTTGTGAGTCATTGGAATCCCAAAACAATATTTGTTCCACCCATAGAAATAGAAAATGTAGGGGAATCTAGCTTGTAGTATCCCATGTCAAGTTTGATCCTAAATTTTCTTGAACAATTAACTTTACCTCCATCTGCAACCATAATCTAAAATTCTAGGGCTAGATTAATAAAATATTTCAAACATGCATCCAAATTATTATTGATAAAATTATGTGTGCTTCCAGAGTCAATCAATACTTGTTGGTGAAACAATTTTTCACAAGGGAAAATTGGTGGTTTTTACCAATGGTGATGGGACGAGGTCCCTCCTTTTGGGAATGGGGAGGATCCCATTTATTGAATGTGGAAAATAATAAAATATGTGGTAGTTGTTAGGCTGGGTATCAAATAGGAACACTCCACTAAACTTGCGGGAAAATTCTTGTAATGAATACAAGCGAGGAATTTTCTTGGGGAAAGGTGAAGGGGAGATAGGAATATAGGGAAAGAGGGTTAAGGTAGTGTGTAGGAACTAGAAAACTTCACTGACATTAACTAGACTAGGTTCACATATAATAGGAAGAGAAACAATTTTGTAAGCTACAATAAGATTAAAAAATCAAAGACACAAATATATATCAATTTATTCTTCAAAGATACAAATTTCTTTCTTGGTTATACAAGATTACAAAACCTGTATAGTTGAAAAGTAGGAAGTAGAAGAACATAGACAAAGGAATAGAAGAAATAGATTTTTTCTTATAGTAAGAGAACAAATTCTATCAACCCTTTGCAATGGAGTAGCCATCCCAACATATAGCCCTAACAAATGTCTCTTCATCTCCCCCCAAGTGACTTTTCACATTCCTAACACTTGTAACCTTTCATAATCCTATAGGAATAAAAATGATTCCTTTTCTTATTAATGAAGAATAACTCTTACAATATAAAATTAAAAAGTCACTTAAGTGAATAAGATAAAAAAAACAAAATGTATATTCCCAATGAAGAATTAGAATGTAGAGAGAGAGGGAAGAGAAGAGTGATCAATCTAAGGATGAATATGCTTTTGATGATGAAGAACGTGATCTTGGTGAACTATGTGGAAATTCCCTGAGGATGAAGTCCTTTCCTTCGACCTCTTTGTTGAAATGAGCTATTGTGAGTGCCACCATATCTTCCTGTGGAATGCAAACATGACGCAAATCATTGATCTAAGTCTCAAGAATACCACCATTTTTATTTTATTGTGTGAACCAAACCTTATGATTTCTTGCAATATTATAGATGGAGCCTCTAATCTCTGCGGGGGAATCCAATGTACCTATAGACACCTATAGTTTGATCAAAGAAATCTTATTCTTAATATTTCACTAACTATTCTACTCCTCGCAAATTGACGACACCTCATCAATCAGGCCTATCTAACTCTCCTTTTACAACATCCTTTTGGTCATATTCCTCTTATAACTGACTAATCAGGATAATATAGCCTCTTATAAGTTGAACCCTCTGATAATGCTCTTCTAATATCCTTCTAAACCACTTCTACTAGCTTCCTAGGTCATCAATCCATTTCATTGGATTGAGTAGTCCTCTCACAACTCTCTTATACCCCTAATTCCTCACTAATCAAGATTAATTAGCCTAAACCTAGATTAACTATACTAATGCATGTTTAACCTCTTCTAAGTCTAGTCAAATCTTACTTTGACTTAGTAAAAGTGATTTTTGGATTATTCATTTGTCCCACATCCACCCAAATCATTTCATTTCTGAAATTAGAAACCTATAAATAGAACTAGAACCCCTCACTTTTCTAAGAACACTTCCTCCTTTCTAATATAAACTATAGTATTTTTATTTAGGATTAAGAGCTTTCTTCATTGTTATTGAGATATTTTCTTTGCTATTGCATTACACACTCAAGCTTTGAGTAAATGGGAAGAACCATATGGCTTTGTAGCCATTAATGGTAAGCTCTCATTCTCAATATCACAAACTGATTTCTTAGAATCTTTATTAGGTCCATTTACAAAGATTTTAATAATAGAGGATAAATAGACATGTTATGTTTGTTTGTTTACTTCAAGATTAATGCATGCAAATTAATAAATCCTTGCTTATTTATTATCATGATGGTCCATTGATTTGTTTGTTTAAAGCTTTGGGGTTTCTTAAGTGTTCTTACCCCATTTTCATAGTTTTTACAACTTTTCCTTATTCACATTTGGCACACCTGGTGGGACTTGAACCATAGTCCTTTAGAAGTAGCTTTTTTGAGATTTTCATTTACATATCTAACCATTTTCATGTTTTTTAGGGTTAAATAGCTTGTTTTCTAACATATTTCTAACTTTAGGTGGGCTAAATCTCCCTTTTGCATGATTATTTAATGGGTTTAAGCTAGAAATAGGGTTTTAATGGTGGAAAAATAACATTGTTTTACTTTTTTGAAATTTTCATTTACATGGCTTTTTAGGGGTTTTGCAGGGATACACGTAGGCATCCTAAACTAATGCGCATAATCTTTCATCATGGATGCATATCCGTCATCCTATCTTGGTCATGCATCCTGTCTGCTTGTATTTTCATTATCATCCCATTTTACAAAGGCATGCATGTACTTGTCCTTATCCATGCGTAGGTGTCAACTTGCACATGCGTATTCACCTCTCAGGATGCACTGGTGTTATTTCAACACTATGTATTGACCTCACATTTTACCCTGCATGTGTACCTATATTTTGGGGCATGTGTACCTATATTTTGGGGCACGTGTCCACTAAAACCCTTGCGTGCACATACCATTCTACCTACACATAGTGTAAATAAAGCCAAATAGTCTATTTCTATAGCCGCACACATATCAATCATTTAGAGCATGTGTATGTCTATTAGAAAGGGGTGTGTACTCAACTTTATTCTAGGTGTGTACAGGTGTCACTGTCAAAAATCAAAATTTTGTTGCCAGGTTGCTAGAACCAAGTTTTTGGATTTTTCTAATAGTTTGTAGGTTCCTAATAATGTTTTGCAAGTTCTTTTGATATTATTTTTTTCCTTAGTTAAGTGGATGTAATTTTAGTTTTTAGGGGTCTTTTGAAGCACGTATGCTCTTCCCTCGCACCTTATAGGTGATCTTGGGAACCAAAAATGTTTCAAAAACCTTTTCTTTGCTTTACAAATGCTTTAATTTAAGTCTTATAAAGGATTAACTTTCAAATTTGGATAAAAGGAGACTCTTTTTTTGCAATTGCTTAAGTTATTTTTTATTTCTTTCCATGTTTGAGTAGGATAGCTTGATTTACGTATGCTCTTTCTTTACATATTGTTGATGATTTGGGAAATCAAAAGCTACATCATTATCCTTTTTATATGATGTTATTGGGAAATTAATAATCTTGGTATAGGACCAAAATTGATTATCAAAGACCAGAAGGCTAAAGACAATACTAACGTGTTTGATGCAGGTTTCCAAAAGGTATGCTACGCAAAAACCATACTAAGTTAAAAAGATAAAAAAAAAACACACCACATTCAACACATTGTATATGCAAATTTAGAAAAGGGTAGGTCCCTATCCGATGTATCTAGAACATAATCCCTTTGGCATAACACCTTAAACTACAAAAATTAGGGTGGTTCTAGGAACCCTAAAGTATTCCAGTGTTTAGTAACCTCATGGATGAAACAGGAAGTGCTTTGCACACCCACTTGACTAGACTTTACATTTTTAGTTAGAGTCAAAGTTATTCGTATAGCGACCCCAGTGAGAATACACATGAAAGCATTCATTTCTCATCATGTTCGAAGGGAGTAAATAAAATCTGAGATAGTCCTTAGGAAACCTTGGAAAATCAAGCTTGCACAATAGAAAAACTTGTGACACCTAGTTAAGCGAACTACCTAGGAAAGCCATATCTTCTTGGAGCCCACTGTACTTGTCCAAACATTGTGTCTTGTCAAAACTATCACGAAGCGACAACTTACTTAGAATTCAAAACATTATTTTTTCAAACAAGGCAAAGATAGTTCACTTGAGTTGAAACTAAGTGTCACTCATAATGAGATTTACGATGTATTACTTTAGCTTTCTTTCTTTCTCACTTTAGGATGAGGCGAAACTCTACCCAAGGTAACACTTAGTTCATTCCCATCCCATCGGATCTATACCCTTGACACTTCTTGTCACTCACTTCAGGACAAAATAATGCATCTTACGGGAGTGTTATCATAGATTGTGTTGGCCAATTTTATGTCCATTTACACTCATCCATGTTTGCGGCTAAGTTGTTAAATGTCTAAAGTGTGTGGGTAAATTTTTACGTCTTTGATAGCCATTTGATCTTGATTTCAAGATCAATCTTCATAGCTAGGTGTGGTTTCATCTTTGTTTCCCCCTTTGATTTGTTATTCATGCCTACATTCTAGCCATACAATTACAACACCTACACCTTTTTTTCATTTATGAGAACTTGATATAAATTTCTATATTGTATCATTACACTACTCACATGATTAATAACTTATTCTTGATATACTTGCACTTAGTTTCTGATACCAACATCATTTAAGGATTTTGAGAGTGTTGATATTGCATTATTTATGTCATTGCAATAACATCATCTCGATACTAATACCTCACTTATTTTGATATCTTGGTTAACATGTATCAAGGTAATGTTGTTACACTATTCACATTTGCAACTTCTATTGTCAAACAACTTAGATTTTTGTTCGTATCTAAACTGGTCATAGTATATCTTGTGGAGAGATCCCATCAATAACAAATTTAGTGCTTAGGTATTGTTTATTATTTAAACTTGACCTACGTAAGTAATAGGGTATTGTCACTATCTATTTTACACCCCTATCTTTGGAACTATAACTTAGGGTATAGTGTTCTATAAATAGTTTGAGTGATTGAGTGAGTTACTTGTGGATTTACATGATTGTTCCTAGTATAAAAGTGGTTGCATAGTTTTTGTAGGTTTGACACTTCGAGACATTTAGATTCTAAAAAAAACTCATACCACGTACACCTAGGTTTATTAAAACTTAGATACACTTAGAAAAACCCTAGTGTCGCACATAGACTAGTGAACGTTAAGAATCATGAAAAATGGTATGTAAACAAGATGAACACAACTTAGAGGTAAATCCTTATAGTTCAACACACCCATTCATTGGTAATAACTTAACACCCCTAATTTCAGAGGTTAAAGACAATGAACTGTTAGTTGACCATAGTAGAGAGGATTACTAATTCATCTGAAGACCAACAAAAACTAGATCTAGCTCGCTTTGATGAGCTCCTACTATTACAATAGAGACCAAGTACTCACAAGATTCCTTGAATTAGGAGATAAACTACCACAAGAGCATGAAAAGTAGTAATTAAAACAATCAACCATGAAGCGAGAAGATCCACTACGACCTTCCCTCATTGAAATGGACAATCCTTTTGATGTAGGCTATGCTTCCACTTCGGGTGTGCGTAACAAAAACGTTGAAAGTGAACCACCAAAACCAACATATGGTTTGAGAAGACCTTATTTTAAGGCTTCACATAAAATCAAAATTGAACATGATTGTAAAGAATCACCTCCTCCTAGATTTGACGATGAAGACGATCCCTTAATTGAAGAGGAAATCATTTAACAAAAAATATTAAAACTTAATCAAAAAATTAACAACCTTAGGTTCCTTATGAAGGAATACGCATAAGGATAGACTAAAGACTAAATCAAGTGAATTTCACACTAAGACCCATATGATGATGTGACATTCAAAGTTGCTAAAGTTAATAGAACACTATCCCCCATGACAGAGAAACTCAGCCAACAAGAGTTACAATCAATGAAAAACACGCTTACCACCTCTACAAGAGAGTAATGTAGGGAACAATAGAAAATATATATACGAAGGATATATTTCCCTACGCCTTTGATAAATACATTTTGTTACGAAGACCATTCCCAAAACACTTTGATATCCCTAAATTTGACAAATACAAAAGAAAAGGTGATCCTTGTGATCATGTCAAATACTTCCACATGGCTTGTCAGGAAGTCACTTACAACAATAACCTTTTTAATACGTCATGTTTCCTCGTAGCCTAGGAACATAGGCAGTTGGAATGGTTTTTTAGTATACCTAAGGGATCAATCACAACATTGACCACACTAGCCGAAAATTTTGTGTGCAACATTTCTCTTTCAATATGGAGAATGAAATTACCATGAACGACCTCTACAACGCTAAACAAAAAATCTAATAAGACCTTCACGGGATTCTTACAACGATGGCGTGCAGATTGGAGATTTTTTTCCCTTGTGTCCTTCTAGAAAAACAAATGGTAAGAATATTTGTCTCCAAATTGAACTCAAAAATAACCTTCCACTTACAGATGCACTACGACACTAACTTTGAAGAATTTCTAGAAAAAGGAAGTCAAATTGAGAAGGATCTCATTGCAAAGGGGATGCTCAAACCTATTACGAAGGATAAACATGAGCCAAAACCCATGGACAAACTAAAGTTATTTAATAAGAACAATAATGTCATTAGAGACAGAATCGAAGACTCCAAAAGATTCCAGACTATATGAATTGGCCTGCTATTAAAGCTTTCACAAGGACCTCACCCTAAGGCACCTATGAAACATACATTTAAACCTCTAACTGAATCATTGTCCACTATACTTAAACAGATAGACATTGTAAATATGGTACAATACCCAGCCGTATTGGTACCATATCCATACGATGCACCTAAGCCACTTTGGTTTAAAAAGCATGAATATTGTGATTTTCATCGTGTCTAAGGACACAAGACTGATAGATGCCAAAGATTGTGGCATTTTATATAGGACCTCATCAAAGAAGGTATAATTACAGTAGATTCACTATCCCACTTACTAAAAGTTCATAACGAGAATATGGGTATATTCAAAGAACCTTGTCCCAACCATGAGGATAAGAAGAACAGAAAGCCAGATCATGAGTAAGCCTCTAATGACTATAGAACTACCACCTACGTGTATCCAAAAAATGATAATCCATTTAACTCCCTTATAGGTTGTGTCCATTCATCTTATGAACAGGTGAACACCATTAGGATATTAGGAAATAGTTTTATTGTAGGCATGCAACGTGCTTGTTTGGTAATACCTGATCCTTTACCTGTTCCTCAGGAAGGCCAGTACAACTTGATAGAACAATTAGAGAAAACCCTAGATATAATTTCAATCCTAGATCTCCTCAATATTTCTACTGCTCATAATAATATATTGAATA